>PVHY01006293.1:0-75614 GCA_004024945.1 Uropsilus gracilis
GAAGGGAGGTTAGGGAGGGAGGGGGAGGAAAGGGAAGGAAGGAAGGAGAGGGGGGAGGGAGGGAGGGAGGAAGGGTGGACAGAGACATATACATATACCTAGAGACATTTCCAAAGTCAAGTTTGAAAACCCGGAAGTTACCAGAGTCAAACTGAGTTTTCCAACTTGAATGCTAATAGTGCAGGCTTCTTGGATCAGGGTCTCCCCCATTTCACTCCCCCAGAACCCCTTAGAGATTTGGCTTTGTAGGACACAATGATGAGGAGAGTTGTAGGAAGATTCCATCTTCTTGTTAAGGTCAAGTGAAAGTCAGGCGCTGGAGAAAACCCACTTCAGAAAAAGACCATTTTTAAATGTTTAAAAGATTTATATTTCATGTCACACTTCAGCACTGACTGACAAACTTAGTTGTGAGTTTAAGTGACATCTCAGATGTTGCACAGATGGACTGAGAGATGGACTGAGACAGGACCAGCCACCGTTGGCATGAAAATCTGAAAACCCCATTTAGTCCCAGAATTATTAGTGTGGCCTTGACAAACCTATAATCAAGGGGTCATCTGTTAACTAAATAATAAGCTTTCTCATTTGGAATGTAAATTCAAATTTTTTCTCCTTGCCAGAGATGTTAGCCAGCATTAGATCTTGAGCTTTGAAATGTGATTTAAATATGGGTGAAACATACATACATATGCTAAAACCAAACCTAATTGTTGTTTCTTGTATTGCCAGGAAGTGTTTTGCCTAAACCCAAATTAGTTCATATTTATTGTTACAATCAAGATTGTAGAACAGGCTTTTATTTAGCTAAGTATTTGGACTAGAATTTATTTATTCTTCAGATGCACTCATTTTGGAATCCCTGATAAAGCAGCAGCCTGATTTCTGCAACATCTCCAGGAGGAGCTTTAAAAACTCACCTTTGGGAAAATCTTAGGTGAACACTTGAAAAAAAAGTAACATTTTTCAGTTTGTAAATTACTGTTTTTCTTCTGCCAGAGTGGCTGTGTGATTGATGATCGCCTTCCCTTCCATCTGCGTTTGTAAACACCCCATTCCCAACCCAGCCTCTGGAGCAGCCTCTTCCTGAGGCCCAGCTTTGTTTTTCCTCTAAAACCCATGCTTTTGTTTTTCTTATAATTGATTTATTTACTTATTTACTTATGTGCTTGTTTATTTTGCACTGCTGTAGTCCCCATATTTCTCCCACCACTATATCACCCATGACTCGTCACCATTTTCCCTTGTGTTTCTCCCTCCCCTGTTCTCTCTCCTTTGCTGGATGTTTCATTGCTATAATGAACTTGTTAGTTTTTACTATTTCTTGTCCTTTTGTTTGATTTGTATACATTCCACATGTAAGTACAACCACCAGTATTTTTCTTTTGCCTTCTGTTTTAACTAACATAATTCCTTCCAGCTCCATCCAGGCTGCTGTAACTGACATGATTTTGTCTTTTTTGATTGCTAAGTAATACTCCAATATGTGAATATACTACAATTTTTCATCCATTCATCTGTTTGGGAGCATCTGGATGTTTCCATATCTTGGCTATTTTAGTAATGCTGCAGTAAACATGAATACATGTTTCCTTTTGAATTAGTGTTTTGGTGTTCTTTGGGTAGAATTTCAGAAGTGGGATTGCTAGATCGAATGGTAGTTCCATTTTTAGTAAATTGAGGATCCTCCACACAACCTTCTATAGTGGTTGGGCCAGTTTACATTTCTACCAGCAATGTATAAGTTAGAACCTATGTTTTCAAAAATAATAACTAACAGCTATTAGTTTCATCTGGGAAATAATTCTTCCTTGGGACCATCTTTAGCACTGTTTTTCAATTGTAATTTCCATTCTGATTCACCTGAACAGATGATTCTCACTTTGGTTTTTGAGACAATTATCTATACTCATTTCAGAAAGCCAGAGAACACCAGCATGAGTAGAGGGACAGAGGTGTGAGTGAGTTGGCATAATGAATCTGGAGGAGGAGATACTTCCCGATTTCTGAGAGACCTTTGTGATCACCAGGAAGGAGGGGATGGGTAGATTAGTAAGAGGAGGTGAGCCTTGTCCTAATTCTTCTCCTAAACCGGGGGCCTGTTCTCCAGGAAAACATATCTGTTGGCTATTGTACGAGCTTCTCCTATGCTCTTCCGTACTTATTGGAGATCCCCCCTCTATCAGCAATACCAAATCTCCAACAGAAAGTTATCTGCAGGTGTAATTGTATCACACAAAGAATGACTTCAGGGGGTTAATAGTGAAAATGAGAATAAGGTTTAGGTGTCACCAGAAGATTGGCAGATCAAGAAGATACAATGTAGCTAATCTCTTTACTCTTGGCTTCAGTGACTGATTTTCCCTCTCTCTGATTACATTTCCTCAAAAGAAAAAAAAAATACATAGTACCTTCTCTCCTAATCTTAAACAGAAACTTCCCCAAGTTTCTTTCCTTTCCTTTCCCACTCTCTCTGTCCCTTCTAATCTTAACCACACTCAGCTTCATCATCTATGCAAGGGATTTCTCTGCTGAGAACTATCCTAGAGTCCAGTATGGTCAACTGCCCATCAGAAAAGTGAACAAACTTTGTTTGCAGTGTCTGCCCATCACCCTGGGGCAAACACTCCCACTTCCCAGTGAACTTAGAGCCAGAAAGAGATAACAGAACCATCGCAGATGAGCCAACTCTGGGCATAGCAACCACTAGATTACAGGGTACAATATCCTTCTCAGTCTGATCACTGAATCAAAAACAGGTTCTGTGTGATTATCAGGGATCACTTAGGGGAAGGTAAGGTCAAGGCCCAGGAATAAAGCAATTGGTCTGTTAGGAGTAAATTCCAGGGGGGGGGGGCTGCTCTCAAATGCACCTTGGATTTGGCACACAGAACCTGTTTTTGATATTCAGTGATCAGACTGAGAAGGATATTGTACCCTGTAATCCAGTGGTTGCTATGCCCAGAGTTGGCTCATCTGTGATGATTCTGGTATCTCTTTCTGGCTCTAAGTTCACTGGGAAGTGGGAGTGTTTGCCCCAGGGTGATGGGCAGACACTGCAAACAAAGTTTGTTCACTTTTCCAGGCAAGTGGTTGTTAAGCATTTTACCAGTCTACCACTACCCCCAAACTGTGATGTTATAGACAGTTAGCAATGTATAAACTCACTCTGCGTTGGGGCACTCTTTGAGAATGTCACTGAATTATCTGATGCAATCTTCATAAACAACCTTTTGAGAAAGTTGCCATCTTCCTATGCAGCTTATAGGTGAAGCAAATGGACACTCAGAGAAGTAAATCAAATCCAAGGCAAAAACCAGGACTCAACCCCATGCCACCAAGAACAGGCCCTTGTCAATTAGTAGAAAAACCTGGTCAGAGGTGTTTTTCCGACTGTCTCTCTGTCTCTGAATGATGGTCAGCCTAAGAAAATCGTACTGGAAAACCTGCTGAATGAGACACTGCAAACCCTGCGTTCTTTTAAAATGTTAAGGTTGGTGTAAGAGAACAGCCACACAAGGAGTCTGTGAGACAAGGACAATTTCCTCTTTGGATGAAAACTTAATGAAAGATCCACACTTGTGAACTAAAAAAAATTGTAGCTTGGATTCCTTCACAAACATCTGGATAAGAGCCCTCCAAAGCAACACTGCCATTCACCAACCACGCAAGAGGAATGTGACTGGAGAGGCCAAATAATCGAAAACTGAGATCCTGACACCTTTAGGAGTAAACCCTTTAAGATGCTTGTGCCTCGGGGTGCTAGAGGGCAAGTATTGTGGTTATATATATATATATAAATATAAATTTATATATATAAAAATATATATTAAATATATATATATATTTAATTTATTTATATATATATAAATTTATATATAAATTTGCAGTTATGTTTTCTGTGAATCTGAAGAAATATTTAGGTCTGATAACTGCCATCAAAATCAATTTTAAAATACCTCGTTGCTGTCCAGTAGACATTCAGAAAGCCATCCCCCATTATTGCTTTGTCTTTCATTCATTTTATTAACAGATATTCAAAGAACACTTAATTTGTGTGCCAGCTGCCGTCCCGTGCATTGAGAATAAAGGGATGAAGAAGACAGGCAGGATCTTGTTTTTTATGGTTTATGTTCACTTGGAGATGACATGCGATAAACAAGGAGCCAGATAAAAATCAAAACCATGGAGCTGAGTGCTAGCAGAAGGTGACATGATGGGAAGGGAGAAGCACACAGGAAGGGGCTCTGCTTGAGCAGGATTGACAAGGGAGGTGTGTAAACTGAGAAGCGTGTTGATGAGGAATTAGCTGTGCAGGGGTCTGCTGGGAGCATGCCTAGTGAAGGGACAGCTGGGGCAGAGGTACTGAGATAAGACAGGCTTGGGATGGTCCAGAAATAGCCAGGTCCCTGACCATGGAAATGCAGCGAGGGATGTGGGGTTAGCAAATACAGAGGTAACTTATTAAGCTCATGAGATACTTGGTGAAGTCTTTAAAATTGTTACATCACAAGCAAAATTGTTTTTATTGCTATAATACTTGTTTTTCTGTATTCATTTATACATTGAATTCTGTGTTTCACTAAGATGTTTTTAGACCTATTAAATGTCTTTTTGTAGGGAAAAAAATAAGGAAAAAGAAGTGGTAAGTGGGACCCAGGTAATCTAGGGACTTGTGGGCTTTGAGCTGGGATTTATTCTAAGTGCACTGGACGACCCCAGGCAGGTTAGCCATGTCTGTGACTCCTGTGTGCCTGTGCCGTCTATTTATAGAAGACATTCATTCTATGCCAGTTCTTTCTGTCTTCAAGTGATATGGAACTGACTTATGTCCTTTGTTGCAAAATCAGTAACATTGTTATGCAAACACGTGGTAATTTGGATTTCACTGTGGTTTCTGAAGCAGGTGTATTGAATTATATGAAGGATGTATTATCTGTTTAAAAACCGAAGAAGAGACTTAATATATGCGCTCTCATTTCTGTCATGTAGTAAATGTTCTTTCCCTGCCCCTCACCCCTCAGACCAACCACCCTCCAAATATTCAGCCACCACCTTTGACTTTGGAGAATGGGAATCAGCAGAGCAGGGGCGCTTGCTAGTGCTCAGACTGTTCTGTAGTTTAACTCTGTCTGTGTCAATCTCCCTGCCTGATGTTGTATTACCATTTGGTAAGATATTATCTTTGGGGGGATCTGGGTAAAAGCTACACAGAGCCCCTCTGTATTACTTCTTACAAGTGTGCATGAATCTACAATGATCTCTAAATAAAAGTGTAATGAAAATACAATAGCTCTATTCTTTTGAGGGTTTACCAGGAACCAGGTGCCATGTTGAGTATTTTGGCTTATTTAATCCTTGCAAGAATCTTAAAGTCTAGGCTGGATGCTAGTGTCACTCCCTTTAACAGGGGATTGGTACGACAGAAAGGACATCTAATTTGACTGGGGGGAGGGGTGGAAATGAATAGGAGTGTTTGAGTCTGGTCTGCGGCTCAAGAAAAAGGATTCTTATGTATTTTAGGATCAGAAGTCACTCTATCTATGTTATCCCAGAAAGGAAGGGAGAACCAGCTCAGATTAGGCTTTGTGGAAATGAGAGTAACAGAGATTTTTGAAGTGTAGGGCTTGGTCCAGTCATCCAGCTGATAGGTGATGGGGATAAAATGGTTGTAGGTGGTCCATCCCCAAGTTAAGGTTCTCAACCTCCCCTGGGGGACCCACTACTCTTGTGTCCTCACATCAGTGGGTCCAGCCTGGAGATGTCCCAAGCCTCACCATCAGGGTCAGTGGGAGCTAAGCGAGTCACCTACCTCTGAGGTCTTTGCACAGAGTCTGGGTCCCTGAAATCTAGATACTGTGTCAAGAGCAAGAACAGAGTCTCCCCACCTTGATGAGTACACCAGATGCCAGCTAACGCTTTGTTCCATCAGAAAAGTGGGCATGACCAGGGCACTGTGTGAGGTCTCCTGACTAGGGCACCGGAGCTGGGGCTGCCTGGAGGGAGGTACCATTAAAAAGGGACCTTCTGCTCTCTGACTTTTAAAGTACTTACCATGTAGACCCAGAGCATCCATTTCTTTCTAACCCCCTGGGAGATCCTCAGAGGCTAGTGTACCCTCAGTGAATGTGTGCATGTGTGGTGGGGGCTATGATATAATATATGATATGATATGTTATGTTATGTTATGATATGATATGTTATGATATGATATGATATTATGGCAGCTTTCACACTTTTCCCCTTTGAATCTGAGAGCTCCTTTGTCAAGCATGTCTGTGAGCTTTCTTACCTAAAGTCTTTTGACTTTAGGATATGGCACTTGTAAAATTTAAAGAGAAAGTTTTGCGTTTTCTCGATGTGTTTGCTACATCTTTAGGCAAGTATTTATTAGAATATTATGGCTAATATAATCATGGCCATAACTTCCTAATGAATGCAAATGGGGAAAGTAAAATTTTATTAAGCAAGGATGATCGTCTTGAAGCCATTATAAACTTGTGTTTATGGAAAACATTTCAGGAGTACACCTGTGTTTTAAAGTGAATCTTGGCATCCTTGCTTATGCTGAGAACACCAGGAATGTAGCTGAGCAGCACCAGATGTGATGAACCGTGTGTGAGGTAACCAATGTGTAAACACTGACATCTCAACCACAAAGCTGGGCACACTGGTGAAGGCTCAATCTGGGGTGGGGTGATTACACCATGGGGACATTTGGTAATATCTGGAGACTTTTTTATTGCCACGCTATGGGAGGGGAATGCCACTGGCATCAAAGGTGTAAGGATATTGTTCAACACACCACAAAGCACAGGAAAGATACCCCCCCACACACACCCACACAGACGTGAAGAACTGTCTAGTACCAAATGCTAGGAGTGCCAAGGGTAAGAATATCTGAGCCAACATAATGAGCTCAAGAGTCACATGGGCTTATTTTCAAATTCTCATCTGTCCTTGGGCTGGTGACCCCCCCAACTGCTTCTAAGTCCTGGTCCCCAAGATGATCTGGTATTTATGCCACACTCTTGGGACTGTGAGAACCGAGGTATTTCATGTCAAATCCCCGGCACAGAGTGAGCACTCCATATAGTGACAGCTGCAGTTCATGAAACAATTGGGAAAATGATCAAACCAAATTTAAATTCCATTTTCTAAAGTTGTATCCCCCCCTTTAGTATCAAAATCCTCCAATTTTTCTCCTGTCTCATGACTTTGGAAGAGGCTCCCTGTGAGTCTGCAGTGTAGGGGGGGGGGGGGTAATTTGCTCTCTGCAGCTGCTGAGATACGGTATCTGACATCAGCTCTCCTGAGACGGCCCATCTGCCTGGTAAAACTCAGTGTTACATGACTGTGACCCTAGAAAACCGCCCCCTCTGCTGACTCCTTCCCAATGATGGGCCATGATCCAAGCAAGACCAAGAGCAGGGAGCCAGGTTGAAAGTCTTGGTGCTCAGTCATTAAGCAGGTCAGAGACTGAAAGCAGAGTTGAGTTGTTATGGTGAACAGCTGTCCCCCTAAGAAGTCATCTAACCCTTCAAGGTCTTCACAAGCCATGTCACTCCTTCCAGTGTCTGTGGATTGACAGAGCAGGTGACTGTGTAACTCCCAGAACCTTTCATGGAGATTTCATGCAGAGAGCAGAGCCAGGAAGTCAGTGAGCATGCTCTGCCTTTGCCATCACTATCACTGGTATTTCTACACAGACTCACCTTTGTGTGTGCACATTTGTCTCTGCACATGTGCCCAGACTTGCCTTGGGCCACTGTGTGCTTCACAGCACACCGATACACCCACCCATACACACACACACACATACACACAGTGGACATAGTACATACAGAATGGAATCTCACTCTCCCACATCTTTGTACTGATAACAGTCTGCTCAGAATCAACCTGTGGATGAAGATCAATTCCACTGAGGCCGAGGGAGGGCTAGCCCCAGGATCCAGTGAGAAACCCCAGGGTTTCCTGATACTAAGGAGACAGGACTGAGAAATCTCTCAAGTGTGGGAGTGAGCTGGCCACATTTGGAGCCAGTAATTCAGGAGATGACTCTGTCCAGGTACTGTGACTCCTTTGAGCCTCAGTTACCCCAGCTGGGGTGGTGGAGTCCAGAGCGAGGTTGCCATATGATTTTCAAGAAATCATGTAAATCAGAGTCTAGCACCCATCCTCATCTGCTGCTCAAAATGAACTTGGGGTTTGTGGTGCCAGGTTTCTCTGGGAGACTTGGAATATAAGATTCAGGAATCCCTTTGATAAACCATCTTGTGCTCTCCTTCACCATTATCATCATGAGCAATTTATTGACCATTTACTGACCATATTTCCCCTTTCTACTTCAGCTGACAAGACACTAGGGGCAAATTTGTTTTTGAAACATACCAACTACAACTGTGCCTCCTTTTTTATTTTCTCTAATCCTTCCTTTCATCTGGTAGCATGGTTGGGTGTGCAAGCTACTGTAAGTCCAGTGTAGATTGATGTGGGGTATAAATAAAATGTTTAAAAGCCAAAACCTTGACTCTGTTCAATAATTCTCCAGGATTTTGCTTAGCTTCTGTGTGATTCTTCCAATTTGAGACCAACTATAAAAGTGACTCACCCAGTTTCTCTTATTGCAGGGCTATCACTATAAAGATAACTGATTCCTTTACCAAGTCTAATAGCATCAATTAAATTTCTTGTAAAAGTATCCCTAGTAGGGGGAAATGCTGGGTGAGACGCTGAAATTCATCTGTCCGAAAACAAGAGGCCAGCTCTTTTCTTGTTTTATTTTTGCAGCTAATCAAAGTGTTCCTCATGTTTTCCATAGCGTCTTTGTCCAAGGTGTCTGTGACAGATGGCTCCTAAAGCAGCGGGACTGCACAAAACCACTTGCTATAATTTTTAATAGAAAATACTGGCTTTAGAGGAAATGGGCTATTGAAAAAGCTTGGGGATTCAGTTGTGGGAACTAATTGCACCACGTCTGGGCACATTATGATTTTCTCAACAGGGGTGGTGTGGCCATGACAGTAGACTTGGCAATTAAAAAATGAACTGGAGAGAGACTTTGGAGGGATGGGCCTCCTTCCCCAGCTTTTCACTTGGGTTGGTGGCAAGGTGCAGATTTGTATTTGCATTCGAAAATTAGGACTGCATGCAGAAAATGGTTTTCCCACAGATTAAGACAATTAAGGCCCTTACATGTTGGGAAATGTCTTCACGAGCGAACGCAGTGAATTGGCATTGACACCACATGAGAGGTTTGCTGCCATCCCACCCAGCCAAAAACGGCGACACTCCTGCAGACTTGATGACTGCCCTGCTCCAGCTTAGCTCCATCTTCGAGGACACACACAGGCCAGATGTCAGTGCACCATTAAACCTTCAAGAGCCCCTTCTTCACATGTACCCTCATTGTTTTCTTGGTCCAATAACAGGTTGAATTTGGAAACCCAGGTCGACTTTGTGATATTTCTAATACTTGTGAATAATCAGTCCTATGGTGTGGTCGGGGCTGCGTTCAAAGCTCTGCCTGCCTCTTCTCACTGAGTGAACTATGCAGTTTCCTCTGTCCCTGTCCCCATAAAAGGAGAGTACAGGCTCTAATTCATGGGGTTGTTCTGAGGATTGTCAGAGTCAATGTCAGTAAAACATTGTTCAATGTGCTCACATGAGGCATATTGTGAAGAGGAAGCAGACAACCCCATGAGGGTGAAACCAGGAGAATATGACACAGTCATCAACCTCACTGGACTGCCAGTGGTCCGACAGATGTTAGTAAATATAAAAATCAGCAAGAGTGATTTTCAATTGGTTTAAAGTCAGCACTTATATTCCCCAACTTCTTCAAGACCCACTATGCTTCAGTGTTAGGAGATGACAACTCAGAACTCTTGCCTGCCACCCAGCACATGAGGGTCATCTTTTGAAGGCTTAAAATCCCGCCATACCTGCAGTGAAAAGAATATGCTCCCTGCTGTGAATGACAAACCCTGGTCCCTCCTGCGCTGCTCAGGTCTACCCCCTTGCCCTTGCCATGTGTTTCTAGTTCTGATGCATGTCATGTTCCTTTTCCTCACCTGTGATACTTATGCTCCCTTGCTGTGTGTTATCAGGGTCTGTTTGTTATGTGTTGTAGGAGACAGTAGGCAAAAGTGATTAGAGCTTCTTATCTAGTAAGAAAGCAGACATTTGCTGGTGGGACTTTAAAATTGTCAAGCCATTTTAAAATGATTGAGTCCTGTCCACACCATACTGTCAATTTTTCACAAATACTGGAAATATCACAAAGTTGGCCTGAGTTTCCAAATTCAGCCCATTATTGAACCAGGAAAGTAATGAGGGTACCTGCCAAGAAGGTCAAGCCATGTGGAGGTTCCACAGAACACTGAACATGGATCTACTATACAATTCAGCAATTCCACTCCTGGGAAACTGCCCAAAGGACCGAAGAGCACTAATTTGAAAGAAAATGTGAACTCTTATGTTTGTTCCAGCATTATTTACAATAACCAAGATGTGGAAACAACCCAAATGCCCCCAAATAGACAAATGAATCAAAAAAGTTGTTATATATTTACACAGTGGACTATTACCCAACAATCAAAAAGACAAGTTCATGTCATTCACAGCAATATGGATAAAGATGCAAGGGGTGATGCTAGCCAAAATTAGTCTGGAGGAAATAGAAAAATACTGAATGACCTCATTTTTATGTGGATTATAAAGAAAATCAACAGCAGGTCAAGAAAAAAGTCAAAATTAATAAGCTGACTATAAAACTGAGACATACAGCAAGGAAGGCAAGACACAGGAGGAAGAATCAAGGATATATGGTGATGGATCATAGGTGATATAGTGGTGGTAGAACTATGTGGACTACAACAATGCAAGAAATAAAGTTAAGAAGAACAAGAAAGCAGCCATTGAATAAGTAATCTACAATTAGTGCTTTGGAACAGGAAAGTGCAGGGCATCTTGGAACGTAAAAGCACAAGTTCTAGCCAAATCTGGGCATAAGGGATTATTTCCTGAAAAAGGAGTATGTGATCCTTCTCACATCAGGTTGAACAGGAATTGGGTAGACAAATAACTGGTGCTTCATGGACAAAGGAATAGAATCTACAAAGGCAAGTTAAGATGTCTCCCACATTCAATGACACCCTTACAACTGCAGATTATGTGGAATCTATTTGCATTTTCTTCTCCCACAAGTAAAATCATAACAAATACAAAGAATATTCTAACTGGTTCCAAAGGTTAAGGTTCAAGGGTATTGGTCTCCCCCTTCCTCACTCATTTCAGAGTCCAGGGGTGAGTTTTTGTCACCATTGACCCCAGTTCTGAGGTGCTGCATCCACGCTGTGAGAGGACAACAAAAGGAGACTTGTCAGGAAATTTGTTCTGACACTCTGTTGGGAAGATGGACCCCAGTGAGACCATACTGCAGCATCACAGATTATTTTAAACATTAATTCTTGCATAATTTTGATTAAATTGTGAGCTGACAGGTTAAACTGGATCTTTGTGACCAAGCACAAATTTGTGATTGTTCAGGGGGCTATTTTTATTTAGACAGTGAATTGTACTAATAATCTTCATCAAGATGAGGAAAGGTGTTGATTTAGCTGAACAATACAGCTCTATAGCAGCAAGCCAAAGTCTGGCTATTTAGAAAAATATTTTTAATGCTAATACTTTCAAAAGATGAAGGGGCAAAAAAAAAAATGGTGTATCTTAATTGGAATTGCAACACCCATTGAAAATGCCCTGCTTTAAATGTTTAGATTCCTATTTATTAAGATGAACCTTCTCAACATACCCAATAAAAATTAGACTTGAAGATCATCTAGCCAATTTCAACGGCTGCACCAGGAGAGAAAAAATACCTGGAGCCTTAGGGCTGAAAACAGTGCCGCCTCCGCTGCTGAAAGTAAGAGAAAAGCAGCATGAAAGCTGTGGTGCTCAGTGTTCTGGCTGACATGTGGCTTTCTGGAGCTGGAGGTACGGTATCCTAGGGATCATTGGCACATCTCAGATGTGACCAACGCAAAGGTGCCAGGGACAATTAAGGAAGCCAGGGCAGCAAACCCATTAAGGCCAAGAAGAAGATTCCACCACTCAGAGACATTAATTTAACATGACACCAACAGGGGTGTTTATATGTGCTCATTGTGGTGTCAGACATTTCGCTCTAATTGAGTTAATTAAAAGTTAATGGCACAGAGCACATCACGATGCCAGAAATGACAGGCACGTGACCAGTCCCCATACCCTCTCGTTTGAATAGATCTTTCACTCATCGTCAAATTCCTCTTCTGAAAGATTCATTCCACATCACTGCCTCTCCTTCTCCCTTTGAAGAGGGTGAACGCTGTTCCATTTGATATATAAACAAAGGGAACTAGGAAAGATGAAAGGAGGCTTGTGCACCATGTCATAAATATCACCCCTAATTGCCAGCCATGCACTGCATGTCTTGATGGGGCGGTGTACTTCAAGTCAGGCAGGGTGGGGAGATGGAGAGGGCTGCTGCACTCAGGGCTGGGCTTGTGAGGGAGGCTGTGGGACATGAGGAATGAACTTGGGCTAACGGGACAAGGTTTTGATGAGATCTAGTGGGTTCTGCAAGCCTGAGGCTCTCTGAGCTTTAGCTCTCCTGTTCATGTGTGAGATAACATGGGGACCAATGTCCCCTACAGAGGATGTGTCTCCAGATGAGCTGGCAGTGTTTCTACAAAATGTGTGATGAATGCTGAGCACATAGTGAGTCTGTAGGAAGAAAGAAGGTCCTGACTGGACAATCTGCTTTGAGCGTGGAGAACATAAGCCTCTCTCAGAACCCTTTTCTGGCCAGCTAATAGAGTTTGGTGCCTCAGTTGTTACATGTTGGATTATGTGATTAATTTGTGCTCAAATGTCCCCAAAAAAGTCACAGGCAACAATGTATCACTACATAATGAGTATACAGACCAAGAAGTGATCCAAACAAAGTCAGTAGGAGACAAACAAAGACAGTAGGAAAGGTCTCAGTGCTGAATGCCCACGGAGGAGAGGCAGATAATTAGGCTTGGCACATAGTCCTGGGTCCCAGGAGAGAGGCAAAGAAAAGTGCAGCCACTCGCTGAGCTCCCCTTTCCTCTCGATGAACCAGAGTTCATCTTCCAAAGAAAGAGATGAAGCTTCCTTCAATCTGAGCCCAGGTTCTGAAGACTCTGTAGCAGGTGATCACAGAGCTCAGGGAACAGAATTCTTGAACATTTGAACAGTTACAAGAGTCTCCAGTATTTTTATATGTATGTATGTATGTATGTATGTATGTATGTATGTATGTATGTATGTATGTATGTATGTATTGAGTCTCCATTTTTTAATGAAGGATTTTCTTTTATTGATTTAATGAGATGATCCATCTTTTAATGAGATCTTTGCCACTTGGCTTTTTCTGAGGATGACTCTTGGCAAAAAGGAAAAACTGTAACTTTCAAGCTTTTTAATAGGGTCTCACAGTGAAAGATAGGCTTTGCATCCTAACCCAGTACCGTCACCATGAACACACACACACAACTGAGACAGCACCATACAGACTAACACCATTACTATAGGTGATGCCAGCTTCCTACTCTGCTGACTTTTGTTATTTACAATTCTGTGCATGGCCTGTAAATTGTCGGGCCTGAAGATGAATGGTGACACTTTGCTGGTTAAGAACATACTTCTAATGACAGCACTTGAGTTGAATGGAAGAGCAGGGATGAGTGAGGCTAGTTGTCTAGAATTTGGGAAAGAAATATTTTTTTTATTAGTCTCTATTGCTCATCCTTGTCTGCCTCCTCCCCAGCACGGTGGCTTCTGCATGGCCCAGCATCCCCCAAGCAACAGACAAGGTCACTTGTCTCTTTAGAGCCTGTTGTGTCTCAGGGGCAGATTCCACAAGCAGGGCTTCATTTGAATCATGTGGGCCCTTAGTGGGCCTGGCTGAGACCTGAGATAGGCCTAACCAACTCACTATCCATCTTTCTTGCTGAGGGCTTTGAAGGGGCTTGGTCTGGTTTAACCTAAAGATACGTGTGCTCCTGGGTCCCCGACTGTGCTTGAAATAGTCAGAGGACAGAAATCAAAGGTGAAACGTCAGGGTTCTGAACAGGCTCAAGATCCTTTTCTCCTTCAAGGTCATCTGGTCTCACCATACCCTTGTAGAGCTCAATTATGTCACTTAATGTGTCTTTGTTAAAAATCTCTTGGATGAAATTATCCAAGGAGAACATATTTGAATGATCCTGAAACTGACAGTAAAAATGATAAAGCAGGCCTTTGGGAGGCTGGAGAGCCATGTGCACTTGGTTTTGGTGGCAGGAATTGGTGGTATTCTTTTCAGGCAAGGCCCTTGAAACCTTGTAGTGGACACCTATATTCCAGAGAGCGGGTTCGAATGACTCCTTGTCAACTCTATAGCCAGGGGAGGACTGGAACCTTTATAAGAGACCCCCCCACACTGCTGCTATAGATAGGGCCATCATAACTGAGTCACCATCCAAGGAAGATAAGCGGACATGGCAGTGGAACAGCAGGCTGTTGACAGTTCAATGGTATTGCAAGGGAAAGGGTGTTTTTTGCCATGTTCTAACTCTATGCCAAGTCCATAGCACACATGTTAACTTAATCCTCATGGTAAGTCAGTGTTTCTCAGCTGGGGATGACTTTGCCCTCCAGCGGGCAATTGGCAATACATGGACACACTTTTACATGTCCCTAGTGGGTCGGGGCTACTACGGGTATCAGGTAGCAAGAGTTGCTGCTAAACACCCTACAGAGCACAGGACACCCCAACCTTACAGAATCAACCTCTTTCAATGGAATAAGTGCTGAGTATGATTCAGGAGCCCTTTCTGAAACCTGAAAGATGTTGGTGGTTTTCTCTATTTTCCTTTTTTTTTATGGATGACAGGAAGTTAAATAATGATCACAGGTCAGAAGCCTGACAAGCAGCAGGCCCAGAACTTGGACCAGAGCTGTGCAGTAAAATCAGACATGCTTTCTGCCTCCTTTGCCACAAGCCTGGAAAAACAGCCTGGCATGAATAGGTGGGGTGGGGGAGGTGAGCACCACTGGGGATCTTATAATCTCCTAACAAATGGGCACGTTTCCCTCAGCTAGTCAGATTTGTTCTGTTCTGTTCTGAAATTGTGCCAACTTAGCAGGTTTAAACTTAAGAGTGACTTGCGCAAAGGCTTTGTGTCCGAGGTTACCTGGCACAGCTGTCTGCACACAGGCACAGCAAGACATTACCAGCTGACTAATAGCCATGAAAGGTCTAGAAACATCCAGGTAAAGACGCAACATTTTCGTTTTCAGTCATAAAAATTGTCTATAACCAGGTAACAGCAGGTGCCCCAGAGTGTGAGGATGGGCCTCATGGGTCTCTCTGAGGGCTTACCAAGGAACATAGGGTGGGTAATGGGCCCCATCTGCCCACAAGAAGCAAGCAGGCATGAAATCCGCAATCTGGGCAGTAATCAGACAACCAGGGAGACCCAGGCTGGAGGACCCCACGCTGTCCCTCCCAAAACACTTGTCAGGCAGAGTAGACCAGGGGAAAGCCTTTTGTTGAAAAGAGGAAATCTCACTTGTTTTGAAATACTGTAGAGTTGGAGTTTTCCCAGTACACTGTGAGCAGCTGGGAAGACTGTTTTGCACATTAAAAGACCTGGACTTTCTTGGAGACCCTGGGGAATGTTCTCACCTGAGTAACCATCTCCAGCTCAGGAAGCACTATATGATTTAAGGAGAGCTAAAGCAGGGAAAGTGTTCAGGGAAAAGTAGAAAAAAATGCATGATTTTAAAGTGAAAAGGTTTTTTGAAAAATGAATGAGATGGCTAGACCAAATGCACCAGAATAACTAGAAACAAAATAGTAATAGTTTTTCTTTGGTAGATATTTCTAAAATATCTAGAATGGTTTTGATGGTCTGTGCTTTAAAGCTTTTTCCCTTTGTTTTTATGTTGCTTACATGGACTATCAATTGAGTAAGATTTTTGCTAATTAACAGTCTAAACTCATTAGGCTTTCATGTAATTACATTTCGAACCAATCAGCTAAATTGATAGTATGCTATTTGACCTAAGAATGACTTAATGACGAACATGAAAGAGGCCTAGATGCTCTTAAACTTGATGTTCTTAGCTCTTGGCATCCCACCTGGTGTTCAATAGCATTTGGTTAAATAAATTAATACACTGTAAGAAACAGATGTAAGTAACTAAGAAGGGAAGCCTAGATGAACTGAGTGTGATTACACCACAAAGGTGGGGGGAGGGGGACGGAGGGGGGAGGAGAGGGACTTAAAGAATTTCCACCAATTTAATGATATAGGTATCTGCTAAAATCTTAAATGGGAAATAATATAGAAAGCAGCTACTTTGATGTTTTCATATACAACATGCTATTTATTCAAGGTGCTTATCCAGTTTTGTTTTGTTTTTTTTTTCTGATATTTAGAGCCTTTCCAGTGATCAGTGACTATCTCACAGTAGCCTTTCATTTTCGAAGGAGGCCTTTAGGAAATGTCCTTGTACTGAAGTACTAAGATCTACCTTTTAGAAAATGTCCATTTCCTCCCAGTTCTCCCCACTTGAGATACAGACATCCACCAACCGTTGCGCATGAATCTCGGAGTTGAGAACACACTCTACCACATTCTCCAGGTCAGAGTCTCACTCTCTCCTGGTCAGCCTCCACTGGGTGCCTGGACAAGAATGTGGCCCTTAGGTTGTAGGATGTGCCCTGGAAGGAGGCCACAGAATGGCAGGCCAGCCATCCAGTTACAATGTCCCTGTACTGTGCCCCATGTGTCCCTAGGCAGTCCCTCTCCTGGATTGTCTGCTGAGGGCATGCTCACCCCTTTCAAGCCTCCCAGGAACTCCTGACTGAGTGGAAAGACAGATCCTCATTTTAAGACAAGGAAGACTTAATGGGGAGTGTTGAGTATGTAGCACGCATTAAGTCTGTAACACCCACGTGGGTATCCAATTCCCCATCACCTCAGACTGACCCCTTCACCTCACTCCATGGATGTTGAACTTTCTCCTCCAGTTCTGTCTTTCTCCTCCCTGTGATGCTTCCCAGTAAAGTTCACTCTTCATTCACCTTTCTTAGTCTCAAGTAGGGGTACCGCCTCCCCTTCCCATGGGGTGTGCCTCATCTCTGCTGCTCTGCTGAGCCTGTAGCGATCTTTCTTCCTCTGTTCATGTTCCCACTGTAGCTGGCAGCAGCTGGGATTGATGTTATTCCAGATCTCACCGTCTACTTTAACATCTTCTTCTGCCAGTGTCTTCAGTCTTACTGTAGTCGTCTGCATCAGAGACTTGGGGTAGGGGAGAAGGTGCTAGTGAGACTCAAAACAGAAAACTCCAACTTAACTGTGATAAACAATGAGGAAAATGTATCATCTCACACAACAAAGCGTGGAGCTGTAGGGAAACTCCAGGGATGGTTAACTCACCATCTTGCCAGCATCACGGATCAGGTACTTTCTGCCTTCCCACTTTGACACTTGGCTCATTGGATTTCTCTTGGGCTAACTCTCTCCCTGGGTGCAGAACAGCTGCACAGCTACAGCTATCACAAGCAAGCACATTCCCTTAATGGGAAAGAAGAAAAAACACATCTTCCCTTATGTCCCTTTTAGCACAAGTTTCCCAGAAACCTCTGTCCTCAGCACAAGGGCACTCACAGTTCATTGACCAGACCAGGTGAAGTGTCTACACTGAACCATTGTCTAGGGAGAGGAACAAGATGGCCGTGAGTGGTGGCTAATCATGATCTTATCTCCTTGTTTGATTGAGGATAGATTCATTGGCCAAGAGCTATGCAGGAAATGGTAGAACCCCAAGTGGCATTAGTTATTTTGACAAGGGAGAGTTTTAAATAAGTAGTGAAAATTACCCAGTTGTATTTACATCCCTTTAACTCCCTTCCTTCACAAGTGCATTTGCCCAAACATTTAACAGACCAGAAATTTTACTCCTCAGGGCATCAAAATGCTATAATAAATAAGATACGATCCCTGTCTATGAAAAGGAGGCTGGATAAAGCAATGGCTACATATCCAAACTTTGCAATGGGGCAGCTCTGATGTTCCTCTCACCTCAATCAACCACAGCTTAGTAACTTTCATGCGTCCAATCTGTGATTGCCCCATCTGTAAAATGACATCAATCATATCTTTCTTTTTTTTTTTTTTGAGACTAGGTCTTGCTATTTTTGCCTGTGGAACCATAGACTCATGTTGCCCAGGGTACCACAGACTCAAGCAGTCCCCAGCCTCAGCTTCCCAGGTAGCTGGGATTACAGGCATGTGACACCACATCCAGCTATTTTGGGGAGACTAGGTCTTGCTACATGTACCCGGTGGGACTCAAACCACAATCCCTGGTCCCGGCCGCAGCTTCCTAGGCTGCTGCTTACAGGCATGCATCATCATACCTGGCCAATCATATCTCTTTCTGAGAGCTAGCATCAAGATTAAAAGTTAATAAATAAATATGTAGAACTGAGTATAAATATACACACATGTGTATACACATGTGTACACACAGGTACACCCACACGTGATAGATGATAGGACCAGAATATACCCCTGATGATAGTAACTGACAATAAATTAATTTCAAACATTAAAAGTAACTCCCTTGCAGTTTGACTTCAATGACATCTATGACAGTGACACAGATGCCTACATTTACATGCATACATTTGTATGCATCCCACACATGTTGTAAGTAACCTTTTTGCTATGTAAGAAACCACAGGTTGTCCTATGGATCACAAACAAGAGACTACCTGGGTGGAGTGCTGTAAGGCACAGAGTAACTGATAAGTCTGGCACATCTTGGTTCTGTTGTGGAAATGTGGCCATCCCTCACCACATTTTTCTCCAAACAGGACACATAATGATGCTTTTGAATTTGCCAGGAAATCATGTATGTCAGATGAATTATACAAACCTTCCAAGTTGTATTTATTTATGTGTAAGGTATGTATTTACATATGTAAACTATAAGTTATATATTACATGTAAGTTCATATATATTTCACATTTTGGAAGAGAACATTAATGCATTAATGATATGAAATGAAATACGCATTTAGTGTGTGCACGATTCTCCATAGTCTTCCTAGTGCTAAGCATCCCTCCTCCACTAAAACATTGTCAAAATCTGAAGCAAACATGATGTGATGGATAATTAAGGAGAGTGGGTTCCACTCCATGACCTGCCATGGGGTGTGACAGTGGAAACTGGGCACAGTTATCAGGAAACCAGTGACTGGAACATAACAGAGAGGCCCAGTGTGGCTCAGCTGCCTGCTCCAGGCTTCCTGGGTCTTGCCTGGCAAGCCTTGTATCTCCCTAGCTAGAGTGAACTTGGCCACAGTCTGAACGGCAAGGTCAAGGCCAAAGCAGAAAAACTGGAGATTCGTCCAAGAAGCCTCGAGGTTATTTCTATTCTGTTCCCACTCAACTTCAGCTCCTAGTAAATGAATGTACTCTTATCTGCAAAGATGCCTTCATTGTTGGTGTTTTAAACAGAGAAGCAATGATTCCATGGGTTCAGAACACTCCAGCATCTCCTTTCCTATTAGAAAAGCAATTACTTTCCTATCCCAATTTTTGAAAACATGAAATTTCTTATAAATTCGACTGTAGTATTGTAGCAGATATAATCCACTTCATTGCAGCAGGCTCACTGGATTTCGTGCCTCCAACTCACCAGCTCCCTCCCCTGCCTCTTGGGAGCATTTAACATGCAGGACAAGTCCGGGACCTCACATTTGCACTATGAAATTTTAAAATACTATGGAACATATTATTGCTGCGAGCAGAATAAATAGGCACCCTGTCCTTTACGTCTCGGATATTGATTGTCTGAGCCGTGCCAGCTCATCTATTTGGACCTGGCAACATGAAGATATAAAGACACAATCTGGTGCAAGAATGAAATTGGTAAACAGTTATTAGAATAGTTTGAAAAATGTTACAGGAAGGTAGAGTTCTATGGGGATTCAGAAGAGGAACCCCTAACCCAGTAATATTTCTGGGGTCACCCCATACAGCCCATAGTGGGGGCTGGGGAGAATCCAGGCGCATGAGTCGTTGGCGATGCTATTTTCAGAGGGACCTGCCCTTACTGACCTCACCTGTACCAACTACAACCAGGTGCTGCTGGCCCTTGGAAGACTGCTGGGGCTTGGTATACCCTCAGTGAAGGCCCCTGCCTTCAGTTCATGTGCCACCACGCATGGAGTATGAAGAACTTTTGAAGTTTTGAAGGCTTATTCCTTCACAGTACTCCAGACCTCAGTGCCTGTCCTTCAGGTTTCCATGGGAGGGTGAAAAAGCATAGCCCCTTTGTTTGCAGTAAACCAGCTATCTCTCCTACCTGTGTTTTTTCATACCAAATAACTACTTTCCCAGCCCACTGAGTCCTCCAGACGCCTTTCAGTCACAGGAAAACCTTTCTCCAGGGTCTCATTCTCTCCTGGCAGTGGTCAGCACTACACCCAAAAATCCTGAGCGGGTACTGGAGAAAACTTGGATTTTGAGTCCCAGATTTCTGGTTTAGTAGCCACCATGTTGGGAAAATCACCTCAATTCTCTATACCTTAATTTCCTCATGCACAAAACAAGTTCAGTGAGGGCAGTATGCCCCCTCCCCCATCAGCAACAGTGGGAAGTATGCATGAAGTCATGCATGTTGAAAGCACTTTGTAAAAGATAATGGGCTTTGGTGAACTCAACAGAGTGGTAGTGGTGGAGGGTTAGTGTCAAACCTAAGCACAGCTGCTATGACTTCATCTCTGACTTATAACCTGCTCCTAACCTTGCTCTTTAGCCTAGATAATGTCAATTCACCAACCATAGAATTTACCTATGGAAAACTGCTCCCATCACTTCTACTTCATTTCTACTCTAGAAATGGTCTGCTTTGATTTGCATCCCCTGCTTCTTATACCCCCTAAAAAGCACTTCTATGCCAAGTTACACAGAATTGATTGGGGCTAGATTTACTAAGTCCTCTGAAATGGTTCTATTATTTTGAATGCAAGAAAATAATGTACTGCACCTCCTGAGAAATATATCTTCTGCAACATTTTCATTAATCTCTTTATTAAACTAAACTGGTTTCTCTTTGGAAATTAATTACTGAAGTAGTATTGAGAATTTTAATTTCCACAATATACCAGCAAGAGATCCTGCTGTTTCTTTATACATTGTTACACAGCGGGGCAATAATCTATTGAAATAAGCCTGAAAAGGGGGCAGCTTGTAATTAAAACAGTATAACACGAGTATTTAATGATTTTCTCCGTGCTAAGATGCCCCTGCCATGCTGTGTTTGGATGGAGTAAAATGTATATTTAGGAAACAGCTCTATACGGAGAAACCAACAACTCAGGTTTTGCAGTTTAGGGATGTGGTTGTGTTTTACTGCAATCATGTGCCCAAGAGTAAATATGTTTTGTGTGGGGTATCTCAGAATTATCACCACTGCTATGCGAGATGAAGCATCCCTTATTAAAACACCCCCATTGTGAAGTACAAAGTATTTAAATAGTGAAGTCCATAGCTTGAATGATGGATGTTGTTATCCAGGGAGAGGATACAGTGTGTAAATCCGGGGCAGGTGCACCACACACACCTACACACACACACACGCACATACACACACGTTGTGGTGAATCCACATATGAATGTAGCCCCATCTGCATACACACAAGTACCCATCTATTCAGATTCAGTGCTTAATTATTCCCCCTCAAGTTTAGAGGACTCTTCATATTTTTCAAGACACGTTCCTATCTATCATCTTCTATCCTTCCAGGCGTGTTTTCTCATGATAAGAATTATTTACACATCATTTACATTTATAGATTTGCTTCTTTTCTTAGTGCCAAAGACATTTTTACAGAATCTGAATCTCTTTTCTTCTCCTCCTTCCTTTCCTCCCTTTCTGTTTTAAGAATAGTAATGTATGAGTGTCTATTCCCTTTACCTATTTCTTCCTTCACATTGTCAATATCTCATGATTCAGAAGCATAGTAGAGCTTCTGGTTTTAGATTTTCACATCTGATCGTAGATTTTCAGTACCTCTCTGATTCAGAAATACTGTAGATCTAGTTGTGCCAAAATTTATAAATAGGCAAAATGCAATCCCTGAAATTATACCAGGGCAGAATACAATGTTTCTCAAGGACTCAGGATGGGCCCATAGTACAAGTGCTTAGGGCTCATCACACTGAATCAGCTGGAGGCCCTGCCCAGGCCACGCGACATTCTGTGGGTCATCTGACATGGACTACCTCTGAGCCTTGATGCAGATATTAACCATTCACTTCCCAAGCTCAGGATTTTTGCTCCATTTGAATGTCAACTTTACCTGATTCTATAATATCTATATAAAGATGGACTTTGTATAATATTTATGGTGGGTTTATTATGCATTGAAGAGAAGCAATAAAACTCAAAGTTTCATCCTACACCATCTAAAATAATCTTGCATACCACTGATAAAAAGTTTTATTGCAATTCACAAACACCTACTAGTATTTAATGATGGATTTTAGAATTCTACTGGAGATCAGCATCCAGTCAGGAATACACCTTTTTCTATTTAACTTTCTCTCTGAAAACTCAGGCCAACATGTAACATGGGGAGACTCCAGAGCTCTCTGAGATGAGACAGAGAGTAGGTGTGCCTCTGTGCTGTTGGGAAACTCAAGCTTATGAATGTGACAACATACCAAAGTTCACATATTTGAAAGCAGGCTTTGAATCAGGAGTCCTTTACATCATCAAGTGATTCGCTTCTCATCAGGGGACCTGTCAGACTGTTGTAGATCATATTAAATAGGAGTTGGTGTCTATAGGAATTAGTTGGGCAAATGAGGTTGACTAGAGCTATGGGTTTCTTGGATGGGTGAATAACCTGATAACATTTCAAGCTGTTGTCTTTAGACTTGTTGAGTATTTATTCAGCAAAAGAGGGTGAGGCCTGAAGATGAGAAAGGAAGGGAGTTCTCTTGTATTTGACCTTACCATTCTCTTGCCTTCAACAATTCCACTCCGTCTCTAATTGTAAACATTCCTGGCACAGTTATGACCCATCCCACAATGATCAAGTCCCCTTCTAAGCACTGCAGATGCAGTCTTACAGGACCAGGTCCCACCTTCAGGGAGCCATGTTCTGTGCCTCTTAGTTCCAGTTGCCACTTGGAACCATTCAGTGATAGCTACCATTGACATGTGTACCACTAAAAACTCCAAGAGTTTTAACAGAAAACAGTGCACAGCTAAGTCTAGTAATACTTTTTCTCCCTGCATGAAATCTATGAAATGAGTCTTTGTTCATATCATTGTATTTCCCTGGACATTTTAGTAAATCTAATAGATGGTGTTCAAGGCTGGGTTTCTCCTTCTCCTGACTTGAGACCACCAGCAGCATTCTCAGGTTGGACCTAGACAGCCACTCGCTCAAAATTATGGCTATTGCTCGAGCCCCAATCCAGGGTAATGGACTTATGTGCCATTGTAGAATATACGGGAACCTGGACATAATAGTCAAGAAAAGGCTATAATGTACACCCATGACCATAACAAGCTAAAATTTTAATATTAGTGTTTGCTGAATGAAAATAAGGAAATAATTGATAGTGCTTGAATGGAATGTGGCACTTATGAGCCAGCCTTATTTATGTAAGCCCTTCTTTTATCTTCCCCTGCAAAGTCTTTGGCCAGAATTGTTCACTTAGGATAATTAGAGAAAAATTCTGTAATAAATTCTATGTGGGTATTGACTACAAATCAATTCCAATAAAAATGCCATCATCCAATCATCTAGGCCACTGCAATTGGGAGGTCATGATTTACATCCTGGCCTCTTTAGCTGGATTAATTTCTCCCAATCTAAGTGAGCCATGGGAAGATCTTGTCACTGCAAATTATTTTTGATCTGATGCATCCCACATATCATAATGGCAATAAATAAACATTTGTGTTGTGCTTTAGAGTTTACAAAGTGCTTTCCCATCCATTATGTCTCTTAATTTTCATAACGATTTTTAGATCGTTAATTCATTTAACCAATATTGGAGTGCTTCTTGTGTATTCATTCAGCAGAAATTTATGGAGTACCTCTCTGTCAGGCACAGTGATAACCTTTCAGGAGGGAGTAGCAAATAAGACAAAGTCTCCAGCCATACAGAAGCTCTCTACTAGAGCAGGAGAAAGATGATGTATTTTTAAATGACACCAATATATGACCTGGTATTGGGAAGGGATGGATAGAGAGGCCAAGGTACAGAACTCAGCAAGCAATGCATGTTCCCTTGCAGGTAAGCAGCCCTGAATGTCTGAATGAGTGAGTCAGAAAGACAGCATTTCAGGCAAAGTGTATATATGCCTCTTGTCTTGCCTACCATATTGTATTCGATGCTTACCACATAATTCTGCATAAAGTATTCTTTTCTGGTTGTAAAAACTTGCATTTTTTAAAGCCTGAAAAACACATTGTTTGATGTTGTCCAGAGAGATTTTTCTAGATGTTCAAGAGTTGTGGTCCAAAGCACATCAAACTTCTTTGTCTTCCCTGGGCCTCAGCTCCACCAGGTTCTATAGAAACAACCAGTAAATCATAATCATTAATTGGGCTTTTGGCCCCTGAAGACTTACTAAGCTGGAGAAACCAGCCCAGCACACAGGGACCCAGCTAGACACACTTAACTTGTTTTTCTCAAAAACTGAAAAAAGGGATAAACCATGGAATAGTTCAGGTAGGAAATTCAAATCTGTGGAGTGAACTCCAGAGTTGAGGGTTTTAAAAGTTGATCTCCTTGGCAGAGCTGATGGGTTTTCTGGAAAACAAGTTTTCCATCCAATCCCATATCCCAAGGTCAACACAAGTGCAAGTACGCAATTGCCACTCAGATACCTCAAACCAGGGCCCTGGTTGTGCTCTAAAAACAGGGTCTGGTCTCCTAACACCAGTACTGGCCTTTTCAAGAGCCACAAAGGTGACATTCTTCAGGCATCCTTTCACCCTGGAGGTGGTGCAATCTGCAGAGTGACCCATTGAGCAACAGATTCCTAGAGTTACATACAGTTGAAGACTGCTTCCAACACAAAACCTCAGGCAAGACTTCCACTTCTCCAGTGGTTCCCTGGGATAGAGTGGGCATCAGTGCTATGATGTTCTGTTGTTGGTTGTGGTTTTCACAACTACTCCATGAGGCAGATTAAGTCTGCACTCAACATACTGAACTCTATGAAACCCAACATACTGAAACTCTCCTGGATAAACAATTGGTCCAAAACCTTGATCTTACCCACACATCTACATTTGAAACTCAACTCCTGGTCCTTTTACTATGGGGCCAATGCCATAGTACTTTTGAAGAACAGAGACCCCTCAAGTCACAACCTGCTTAAAATCTTGCTGGCTATAGTTCTGCTGGGCATGGTTGTGGGCAGAAAGGTGGTCTCAGAGGAGAGGTTGGTTTTAACCAAGACTGGAAGTGGAGAAAAAATTCTTGAAGGTCAAACCTGATGGAAGGAGTTACTGATTAGACACCTCTCATTTCTCTCAGGCCCTTTATCTCTGCTTTTCCCCTTCTAGATTATTCTTCCACCTACTCATTATTTGACTCCTACCTGAAAGTAACTATTCCTGATCCCGTTCTTGCTCAGGACACACTGAGATAATACCCCTCCTCTAGTCCTCCTTTAAGTCCTTAACTGTTGTTCAAGCTTACAATTGTGTGACTATTGGATCAGTATCTGTGTACGCCCACTGAACTATGTACTCTACCAGGAAGGAGAGTCTGTCTATTTCTCCAGAGAAATTCCCATTCCCAGCAGAGTCTGATCTGTGGAACTTGCTGAACGCATACAAAAAAATTAATTAATGATTATGTAAATGTATTCAGAGGCTATGCAGCTTCTAAAGCTACAGGTCCAGAATAACTTAGAAGCAGAGAGTGTTCATTGAATATGCAGATTCCTGGACCCAAACCTGATGCAAGTGTATCTGAGAAGTTCATAGGTGTGGACTGATGTGTTTGCCCCAGGGGAAGCTTGATTTGAATGAGTTTGGGGACTTACATCTTTGCTTCTAAAATCTAGTCTGTGTAGCACCTTTATTCCATTTAGCTGTGCTCAAATGGTGTAAGTCTCAGCAAGTTCTCTTCTGAGTTCACATGTTTGTAATTCTAGCTTCTGCCACACCACACCCCATCCTGCTATCCCCGCCCCTCATTCATGCATGCTCTCTCTTTACCCGGAGAACTTGTCTATAGAGCACTAACATATAAGCTCATGAGGGATGGAGGTTTTGTCTGAGTCCCTCTGCCACATCCCATTCTCTAAACATTGTCCAACACATAGTAGGCAACCATGAACTGTTGAATGAGTAAGTGATTTTTCCCAGAGAACATTTAAAATTTCTTGCTCAAAGGACAGATCTGGGGCCACTGTAGTTTGAGATAATGTTGACTTTCATTTTCATTTTTTCTCTTTTCCTTCTGATTAGGTGACACTTGAGAAATTAGAGCAGCCATCATACTTTTTCTCCAAATGCTGTTGGGTCATGTCCACCTAATAGAAAGGCAATTTCAGCTGCTAATTTCCTGTCTGATCAGATTAATTGAATTCAGATGGTGAGCACAGTGTGCCCCTTCAGAATAAACACGACAATGCTGAAATTAATCCCTATCCAGGCTCCTAACTTCCCTCTCATGAAGAACTGTGCTTCGTTTTCCTGAGGTGCTGAAATTACTGGGAGGATATGGACAAGATAACAAACTATGAGGGAAGGGCTTAAAAGGCAGGATGCTATTCCTTACTGACAATGTCAAAAGCTCAGGGGTGAGCCACATGTCTCTAGGTTGGGGGGTGAGGCACAATCATTTGTCAGTGGTAACTGTTAAAAGCTCTGGTTATAGGCCAGTCCTTAGTCCACTGTGCCAACTACCAGCTTTATGAAAATCAGGGCTTCCCCTCAGAGCAAACAATTCCTATGCACAAATGGAGTGCTACACAGTGTATGGCTGGGAGGGAGGGTAGAGAGGAGGGAGCACATAGCACTGCCCCTGGAACTTCCAAACTAATGGGACACATTTAGTTTTATGCTTTATGTCCTATACTGGGGGAAAATGAGATGACTTATAATAAAACCACAAGTTCATTATGACCATTTAAATACGCATAATAATAGAAAAAATATGTACAAAAGGAAAGGAGCTAATAGGTCCTGAATAGCCAGCACATTCAACTGGGATCATGGGATCATGAAGCATTAGGGTTGCACAGGCTGAGAATGAGCACTCTGTTCCAAGTCATCCCTACACTCTCAGTGTGTCCAGCAAATCCTTTTTGGGGGCAGTTCACCCCATGTGAGGCCCTCTTCTCTGAGATTCCTTGTTCCTCAAGTTGAGATCTGTTTTCTACTCAGTTATCCTAGGCCTACTCCTCAGGAGTCACCCATGCCCCTTTGTGTGCCCACGGCCAGCTCTGCACACACTGCTGCACAGGAGATACTCGATGAATATTGACTAGGTGGGGACCTCAGATCCTTCTTACAGGGACTCCCTCCCTCAGAGGAATTTTCTCCTGTGCTGAGGAAAACACGGTTCCCCTGGAGATTTTCCTGTTCATAGTTTTGACCTAGTGTGTTGATCCGGGCCCATCTAACCTTCAGAGAAGTTTCAACGTTCACCTGAAGTTGAACAAAGCTGCAAGTCTTGCTCAAAATACCAGGGAGTTACGAGGAATCCCAGCTGTGGAAACCAGTGCATCTGCCATGTGACAAGTTCCTGTACACAGGAGAGTTTGAGATCTTTTTAAAGGCTTCAAAAGGGTGGCTCGGTTGTTTTGTTTTTTTGTTTGTTTGTTTGTTTTTAATGCAGTCCCTGGGAGTCCCTGAGACACTTCTGAGGAGATCATGAGATCAAAACTAGCTCCGTGATCACACTACCAAGCTACACGCCGTCTCCTTTTTCTCTCTTGTGATGCGCTGTGGGTTCTCGGGGACTTCCGGGTCCCCGCCACACCCTGAACACGGAAGCACATAGTCCAGCTGTCTCCCCAGAAGCCAGGAATTTCAATGTACTGTCTTTTGTTTAGGAAAATCTAGTTTGTTGTTTTTTTTTTTTAATTCAAAGTGTTATTTTTATGATCAAATTATGGGTTTAGTATTGTTTTAAGTGGATCAATAAGTACTGGCAGGTTCAGTTTTAATTTCTAATGTGAATGTGGATAAGCTGTAGCTGTAATCCGCATAGACTTAAGATCTTGGGGCTCCTCAAACACTTCTTTTTTATTATATTTGTACACACCTATCTATCTATCTATTATCTATCTATCTTTTGTTTTACATTGTTGTATGCCCTGAGGTTCTCCCACCACCATGTCATGTCATATGTGAAACATCATCTTGATCTCTTGTGCTCATCCCTCCCCTGGTTGCCCCCTCTCTCCCTAGCCTTTCCTTGCTGTATGCTTTAATTCTGTTGTCAGTTTGTTAGTTTTACTTTTTTCTTGTCCTTTTGCTTGTTTTCCCTATATTCCACATTTAAGTGAGAACATCCTATATTTCTCTTTTTCTTTATGGCTTATTTCCACTAGCATGATTACTTCTAGCTCCATCCATGTTGACAAATGACATGAGTTTGTCTTTTTTGATTGCTCAAACACTTCTAAGAACATCAAAGATCCTGAGAACAAAACGTTTAATAACCACTGCTACCAAGCAACAAACTAAATTTGTTTTTAAAAGTAATTTCTCTCTTTAGTAAATTAAATGCCTTGTCAAATAGTTGTTCTATATCCATTTAATCCGTGTAAAATTATGATTTCCCTTGGTATGAGGTCTGACAGCCAATTTTCCTCTAAGTACGACAAGGTATGTTTGTATAATCTCAGCATCAGAAGGAATTCTTGCTTAGAAAAAATACCTCAAAATATCCCCTACTCCCCTAAAAGTGGCTAAATTTGAAGTCATCCAATTTTCTGTTCCATGTGTGTGGGATGCAGGCCAGCTAGATGAAAAAACAAAGCCTTGCAATTTTTCTTGGAGACTTTATGCACTCAGAGAGCTCTCTGCTTCCTTCCCTATCTCTCATTCCTCAAACCCAAAGCAGAGCCAGCTTAAAGCCATCCCATGATTTCCTTTGTGTCCTTCCCTATCCATAAGAGTTCCTTGAACCAAGGTCATCTCCAAGCAGCAGGCAGCCAGGTCTTTACCATCTGATACATTGCTATCACAGCTGGAGTCCAAACAGTAGAATAGTGACAAATGTGATTAATGTTTAATGGGCTCAAAGGAGGTGGAAGCAAAGCCCCAATTTGCACCATTTGCCAATTTCTATGGGGTCAGTAGTCTCACTGTGACTGATTTTAGTCTACCCACCTGGCATCACTGAACCCATCTGGGAATAGGCTATACCCGTCAGGTGTCTGGAGGAACAGCATGAAGGCTGTTGTGGTCCTTCAACTTCCCCTACCAGACTGTTTCTGGATTCTGACAATGCCCGGGATGCTATGTCACCCTTCCATTGTTTCATAGGGAAGCAGAGGAGGTTAGGAAAGCACAGGTGTAGCACAGCACATCAGAGAACAGAGGAAATATCTGGGGGTACCTCTGCTTCTCCTTTTGCTAAGAACTCGCACTCACAGCAAGTGGGACCTGAAAAAGGAGTCTGGAAACTGACTCCGCCTTGTCAGCACAGGGCCACTGAGAACACTTTGAGCCTGGTTCTTCAGCCATTGTATCAGAGTAATGAGTTGGAGTGTAAAGTTACCAGGTGGAGCAGATAGAGATGTGGAAAGCCTCCAGCACTCTGCTGGGCTCATAGGATGCTGATTTTAATTTTTTGTCATAATGGGTGCTCTTTTTGAAAGAATTAATCAATTCCAAATTCAGGTTCTGACTACTTTTGTGCAGGTCCATCTCATCTTAGCATTTTTTTTTCCTCACATCATTAGCTTTGAATTGAATGTTTAGTCACAGGAAATTGCCTTAAGTTCTCTGGGAGTCCAAAGGTAAGAATTCTATGTAATAGATATAAACGGGTCTAATGTCAGGGCTGGATTTATTTTAATTAAATCATTGTCAGCCACATATTTTTATAGATCTGAAGTAGAAGAGAAAGTAAATATGCCATCCCCGAGGATTTGTTAGTGAAGATTTACATGCCTCCTTTCCACTCTCACGTTTGAATGTAAAATATTCCCAGTGCCAAGGGGCTCCTGAATGTACACACAAAAATAATTGTTTTAAAATTCTATTAGGTGAAAGCCACAGCACAATAGCTAAACCGCAAATGCCAGAGGTTAGGGAAAACAGTTAACATCATTCAGACACATACCTACCACCTTCTGGAACTCACTGCTAAAAACAACCATTAAATCCCACCTGAAAGGTGAAGGGCAATTTACCCATGCCTATAATGAATTTAAATTACTCTGAAAGATTGGGACACAGGTGGCTGGGACAATTAGCTGTGCATTTGGGAGAAGCAACGCTGGTTCCCTACCTCACAACATACAATAGTGCGGAAGCCCACGTTATAGGTCCACAAGGAGAGAGGCCCCCCCAATACATGCCTGGTACTACAGTTATTACTGAACCCTATGTATATGTCTTTCGCCTATTCATACATACCTGTGATACAATATTTATGTAATACATAAATTAATGCAGTAAGAAATTAATAACAAAAACAATAAATAGAATAATTATAGCACTATATTAAGAGTTGTGTGAATATGTTCTCTTTTGATTTCTGTCTTAAAACATTGTATGTAATATTTTCAGGCCAGATTTGACTGCAGGTAACTAAGACCTCACATAAGGGTAGGTGGCTATATATACTTTGAGGTGCATATGAGATCTGAAAATGGAAAAGAAACACATGAAACAATACCAGGTAAGAAAGGAGTTGTTAAAAATATGATTTTGAATTTGAACTTCCAAGGCTCCAAACCCAAACACTGTACATGAACATTTAACCTGCTCAAATTTGGGAGATAAAAGTGACAAATATAAGTGGAAAATATAAGTGACAAGGAAAATTCTGCAACCTTTGTAAGAAGACAGTTCTCCTTCATATGAAACAGACAGTTAACATCATTCAGACACATACCTACCACCTTCTGGCACTCACAGACAGTTGTCCTTCATATGAAAAGAACTCCTGTAAATCATTAAGAAAGCTACAAGTAATGTAGAAGAAAAGTTGGCAGGAAAATACACCCCCCAGTGCCCTTCCAGCAGATCTGGACAATTACAGGGACTTATATTTTGTTTGCTCTGCAGTAAAGGCTTCTGGTGAATGGATTTTCATCAAAGCACATTTGTAACCTACCCAGATGACCTCAGTGTGTCTCCTTGGTTGACAGGTTAACACGAAACCTTATAATGTGAAACCCTTGCATTCAACAAGAGTGATAATTAATGCTCCTCACACACAGTTCTGCTGTGGTGGAGCTCCCAGGGAGTTCAAGTCCTTCACCCCTTAGTCACAGAATTATTGAGAAGATTGCACAAAATAAGAGCATTTAGAAAAAGGAAAGTCCCTGCCATGGAGTGGGGTTAGTGAATTGCTTCCCGTCCCCTTAAGATCCTCCTACATCCACACCATATCGGAGACCCTTCACCCTGGCTGCATGGTGGATCATGATGAGCTAGGGCCACTCTGAACAGCCTCCACCTCCAGTTGAATGTGGGTCTCTCTGATCCTCTACCTTGCCAACATTCAGTTGACTCTTAGGTTCCATTGGAAATTATGTTCTCCCTTCCTCTTACCCCTGTGGATTTTGCGCTCATCCTACTCGAGTTTCTGTTAATGACCTGTTAATCTATGATATCTACTCATGAGTTATCTTCCTATGGGAACATATAAGCTCCTAGGATCTTATTTTATTCATTGTCACACCTTGCTAATGTCTGATCCAATACTGGACACACAGTCAGTCTTCAGAAACTATCCAGTGAATACCTGGATGGAAGTTGGGCAGCGCAGATACTTGTCTTTGCTCCCTGGGACCTGGCACCAAGCCCATCACCCTGAGCTATCAAATACTCATCTTCGTAGAGGCAGTTCATCAGCCAACTCAGCAGACACCTCCCAAGAGTGGTATCCTGTTGGCCACAGAGCCGTTGTCCATTGTATAATTGAGTCCGATTCACTGTACTTCCAGGGCCCTGGGATGCCTTGTTTTCAGCTTCTCTGTTTGAATTTTCACTACTGAACAAGGTGACTACCTGGGAAGGACTTGGATTTATCAAAAGCGGATTTTGGAACTTGGTGGTGCTTGCTGTTTGGCTTTTGGCAAGTTGCCTCATAAATCCCAGTCTCCTCATATGCAAAATGGAATATGCTACATATTCCTACCTCACAGGTAGGGTTAAATGAAACCAATCATTTGTATTTACCTCAGAACCAAGTGCAGAGTGAATAATACAAAATGTTCTGAGAATAGGATTAAGATTAAAAAAGCACAGGCCACTTGGGAGAGAACTGGGGCATTTTCCAATAGAAACTAACATTTCTTGACTTCAATCATGGACAAAGCTAGTACCACCTGTGGTTAACATAATGCAGGGAAATGCCAAAGTATATAAATCATATGGTTACATAGATAATAAAACATGATGTGACAGTGTAGCAAAATAATGAACATAATAAATAAAGCTAGTGCCTCTAATATAAAATAATGAAATGCAATTAATATGTGATTTATATGATATAATTTAATGCAGCAATATGTGTATGCTTTTGGAAAAAACTCTTCAGAATAAGTTAAAAAAAAAAAAAGCCCTGAACTTATGTTGGTAAGACTTTGGTCAGAACGTGAGAAAACCATGCGATTCCTATGGAGTCAGTTGCAGCTGTTTGGTGGCTGTATTTTAAAGTTTAAATGTCCTGTCGGCCCTCTCCCATTCTCCATTCACACATGTATTCTCCCTTTGGTTTTTGTTTATTGGACCAGCTCCTTAGCCTTTCAAAAAAGTACGTTTTGTCTGGGGGACTGGGTTGTCAGGGGAACAACTCTCTGCAGACTCTGTCCAGAGGGATGGGTGCATAACATCATGTGAAGTCCTGCACGCAACAAGGGCCAGGACCTGGGGTGAGTCCTGGTGGGTTTTCACCTGTACACTTATTCTTCCAACACAGCCAAGCCAGGGTATTCTCACCAGTCCTGTGCCTGATCTTTGCCCATTAAAATGAAGTGCAGTGAGAACAATAATATGATGATTCCGGACTGAAGCGGTGCATGGCAGGTCTGAGCTAACTTTCGGGGCTTCGGTGTGAATGGGCTTGCCCTTGACGCTCACTAATAGCTGAATCACTGCATTCTAGGATGTAACTGCCTTTGAAGTCACAAATTAGGGTAGGGAAAACCTCTAGGGAATCCCCTTGCCTCCTTTGTTTTCTTTGGCTGGCCCCACAATAAATTCACAAGTCCATAATAATAGGGAACTAAGGAATAACCAAAACAGTCAGTTTTTGACTTAGAAGCATGAAAAGCAGATAGGACAAAGGAATTCTTGAAATTTTCAGTTTTAACAACTAATTTAGTGAATTAAGAGTTTGTTCGCACAACTTCCTACCACTTCTCTTTAATGATGAGACATTATTATCTCTCCATCTCTGTACAGTTTACATATAGATTTATTTCCTGCTTTCAGGAGATATAGATAGGACAAGAAAATTCCTGCTTTTAGAAGAAAGGGAAGTTTAGAGTGTCATTCATTCATTTGCTGTGTCTTTAATTCATAACAGTCGATATGCTACTTTTGCTCATTTCATGGGCAGCTTACTCCAGAATCCAACCTACCTTATAGCTCACTTCCAGTAAAGTTGGAGCTCAGGAAGCTCCAACATGGCTGCTGTAAAGTCAGAGATTTCCCCTAGGACATGGCAATTGTCAGCAGAGCCCAGAATGAATGAGACCATAGAGATGCTTGCCTTAGGGACCAAGAAAAATAATTTGAACACATTTTAATGCAACCACTTTACAAACCCAAAATGAATGCCAAAAAAGATCCATGATGAACAAAATATCAGAATTTTAAATAAAGACAATTAAAATCAATGCAGAAAATTTATAATGAACAAAATATCAGACTTGTAAATAAAGACAGCATCAGTATTGCTACTTGTAAATAAAGACAGCATCAGTATTGCTATTTTCTCTTTTGCCTCAGGCTTCAATATGGCTCATCTTAGCACTGTGATTGATCTGGTCTTTAGTTAAAATGTTGAGATTTAGTTCACAGGTTTTCTGTATTAATTCTAAGTTTGTAAAATACTGCACTCAGTTTTTATTTATTTGAGTAACCAGGTTTTCCATTACTGCCATTCAGCTGGCACAGAAAACGAGGGCCTGACTCTTCCTCACTCTGGCCCAGCTGTGATCACTAACTCACTAGTTAGCTGCCGTCCATAGGGGCTGTTTGAGATAGGCTGCCAGGACATTGCATTGGCTTATTTTAATTCCTACCAACCTTATGCTGCGTGTTATCTTATTAACAGTGGAGCAGAGAGATTGAATCATCTCCCAGGTTCACATTAGGTGGAAAGAGATAGAATCAAATTAGATCTAAAGCCCTTTGCTCTGTCCACGTTTGGTGACGAGGCAAGGCATGGAGCAGGCACGCACAGGCAGGGAAGGAAGCAGAAGGCAGCTGATTTACTCCCTATAGTCATTGTCCCCTCAGCTGCAGGGAACACAGAGTCAGCCTTGCACACAAGGCCTCTCCACCCTGACATTTCACACAGCAAGAAAGTTACCAAGAAGAAAGTGCACATCCAAGATTTGTGTAGGGAAGCTGATTGCTTAACCTTTTCCCAAAAAGTCTTCGACAAATATCGCATACCCACAAAACGAATTATTTTTCCTTTCATAAAGCTCAAGTGGACGCATCTCCATTTCTCCGCAAAAAGAGCAGCTGCAGAGCAATCACTCGGAATGCAGGATCTGAATAGAAATTAATGCTGTTGATGAAACCCGCAGTCTAAAACATTAAAGGATATTGGACTGAAAAGACAATGGTATTTGCCTCCCTTTCAACATTTGCCTAGATTTGCATAATGAAGATGTCAGTTGTATTGCAGGAGAAAAATCAAACCTACCTGGACTCATGTGAACTCTGCCTGCTCCCGACAGCTCCCTTAGAGGGTTGGAACCTACCATACCTTGCCCTTTTGAAAGAGAAAAATGTGAAGTTCCTACATTCATCAAGTGAGTCTTTAGTGGAACAGGAATGAGGTGCCTCATGAGCTGTTTACTTGCTCCCCCATCTGCAGGAGCTGACAAGACGAACGCCTGCTGGAAGCCAGGGCTGGGAGGAACTCTGTGCCTGCATATGCATGTGCATTAATTTGGTTGTCTGGAAATGAACAGTACATAACCCACCTTGCACCCCTATTGGCCTCCAGACTGCCAGAAAACACAGCTTCGATTCCAGGACCCAATTATGTTAACCTCATTATTTGGTGGTGTGTGCTGCAGCTCCTTTGGCTTCTATTTAGAGCAGTGTTGAAGCAGCTGTGAGTGCATGTCAGGAGAACCTGGTGGGCCCTTGAAGATGCAGGTGCCCCTGTCTCCAGATTCAGGCCCAGCTATGGACATGTTTCAATGTGCTTGGCCAGTCCAGTGTATGGCCAGGCTTGAAGACCATTGCTTGAAGGATCTCTGTTTGTGTTTGAAAACTGTTAATATAGTCAACTGGCAGCATTCAGTCTCCTAAGTTTCACTAGGGCATAGATGTTAGCGCTGATAACCTTGGGGAACATTGAAGGGCACATTCACCCTACACAAAGGAGCTAGAGTTGGGGAAAATCTAACACCACTTATTAGCAGCTTGACCTGGGAAATATGGGCTAGCCTCTTAGTGCCTTGGTTTCCTCACCTGTGAAATAGGGACAATAATTCCTTTTCTGGGGAAATCCCTGAGAAGGATTTATGGGGCTATCTTTTATAAAGTCAGAAGGTAGATGAGAGATTCTGTGTTCCATAATCCTTACAGAAAATTCTTTGTTGACTCTACTCTGACATAGTACAAGGCAAAGGGATGTTCACAAAGTGATCACACTTGTGAAACCAGCACCCAGGTTGAGGTACAGATTAGGGCTCATTCCACATGTCTCCTTCCAGTCACTACCCCCTCCCCAAAAGAAGAGTGGCCGGCCGGGCATGGTGGCTCATGCCTGTAAGCTACAGCCTATGAAGCAGCCGGGGCTAGGGATCGCAGTTTGAGTCCCATCTGGGGCCTGTAGCAAGACCTAGTTCCAAAAAAATAGCTGGGTGTGGTGGCGCGCACCTGTAATCCCAGCTACCTGGGAAGCTGAGGCTGAGGATTGCTTGAGTCTGTGGTACCCTGGGTTACATGAGCCTGCAGTTCCATGAGCCTGCAGTTCCACGGGCAAAAATAGCGAGACCTAGTCTCAAAAACAAAAGAAGAGTGGTCCCTTGGTTTGTAAGCTTAGCAGCATAGCCCCGTTTGCTTGTTTGGACTTTGTCCTAGTGGAGTCATGTGGTCTGTACTCTGTCCACATCATCATACACAGTAAGGTCTATATAAGGCCCTCTATGTAGCTATGTGTGCATTCCCTTCATCCTCACCTCTGTGCAATAATCCATGACAAGAACAAACCACAATGTATCCCTGAGAGTCAGTTGTCTCCTCATCATAAGCATAGCAGTGATGACTGGGGCACCTGCTCCCCCACCCCCATGAATGTGGGTCTGCTCAGGCTCCCTCTCTGGTCAACTTGTCTTTCTGTCCCCAATGACCAGCATCTCTACCTGGAGCTCTCTGAATGGCACACCAGCCCTGAGCTCCCTGTGGCTCCCACCTTGCCTTTGGTAATCCATCCTCTCTTCTGTGCATTTGGGAGGAACATCGTGCATTCCTCCCTTGCAGCGGCCACCAGATGGTGTTTAGAATGCAGGCTGTTTCTCAACTATGCACGATTCACAGCAGCAGCTACTGAGCTGACCTCATCAGTGCTGCACTCTTGGCCTTTTCCATCACTGACTCTTCTCACCTAATGAATGGAAGAATTGATGGATAAGTGACTAAATCAACTGGATTAACTAATCAAGCATACAGACCTTGCTTCTTTTCCTTGAAGGATAACTCTGGTTAGAGACCACATGATGAGCATCTTCAGCACTTTAGGATCCTTTTTTTCAGTAGAATTGTTGTTTCTCTCATGTGACTCTTTTAGCATATTGAAGCTCTCTGCCTATCCATTTCACTCCTGGTCTTTAGAGTCCTCTGGCTTGGTAACCCAGCTGCAGACTTGTCCCCTCTCATTCACTGACTCATTTACCATCAGACAAGTGTAGTTGTTGCAAAATATTAGAAATCCTCAAAATAACATTTGCCTTTTCCAAGAATGCTTTCCAATGGAAAGATAACCATTGACAGATTTCTTTTCAAAGGGACCAGTGGCCCTCAACTACTTGGTGTTACTAAAAATACAACTAGCCCTGACTACTCATAACTCAAAAGCAGTGCAGGTTACAGCAGGGAAAAGTGTATAATTCAACTCCGACTCACTTTGACCTGAATTTATGCCAAGTGGGACCCTTGCCTGAATTATTCAGAAAAATGCCGAGTTGCCCCTCAATACATCTTGTACAGTTGGTCCCATGTAGATTCCCAAAACAGTGTTTTCTATGATTATTTTCCATGTAGTTAATGTCACCTTGGCCAGACCAACGTTCCCCAAAGTTATGTTTTAAAATGCAAATGCAATATATCATTTTAATAGCAACTGCTCCCAGAGTTGTGAGTGAATCCACCTACATAACGGAATTAACTCACACTGAACTCCAGGTACACCAGCCAGGACACCACCATTGTTGACAGTTGGTTCAGAAAGTACAGATTTAAGAGGTGGCGGGTTGTAGCCAGACATAAGATCAATGCAATTGTTTTCTGTTTAAGCTTTAGTGACTTGGTAGCTGTCACTGATGCATAACTATAGACATCAGTAAATCCCAATTAGGATGTACTTGTAATTCATGGGAGGAGTTAGTGGTATTTTATCCAGCACACAATGAAGTTCTGAAAGTACCTTCATTACTAGTATGCTTCTGGTTTGGATTTTGATTTTCTTCTCATGTCACCCAGTGTTGTCTGTCCTGAAGTCACTTTTTTTTCCTGTGGAACATTTTGGGGACTAATGTCTTTCTGCTATTTCTATTCTCCTGCGAGCTGAGAAATCTCATCCTCTCCCCCTGCAATTGTCTGGAGCGATATTAAAGCAAGCAGCTTTGGGCCACAATATTGTAAAGCCCAGATCTTCCCTTGTCTTGCAGCTTCCATCTCTGTTTCCAACAAGTCTGTCCCATTCAAGAGACAAGAGCTGCATAGGGTTGATCAAAAACACTAATGTATTGGCAGTTTCATTTAGGTGATAAAAATGGTTAAGAATAATTGAATTGAAATCATTGGGGTGCTCATTTTTTTTAAAAAACTATCAGTTGTCATTGAATTTCTTTGAGTTTCCTCAGGGCATTTTCAGAAAATCAGTATTGTAGATGCTTGAACAGTTATATTAGTTTAGCTTGATTATATACCGATTCTTTTTTCTTTATACTTACATGGAATAATTTGCTAATAAGAATTAAGTAATTCTTTTATGAAACAAATATGTTTGCTTTTGAAAAACAATTCTACAATTTCTGTTGGATAATTAAACCCTAATCCTTGATGGCATGGGTTTGGTATTGTATAAATGATTGAATCTATAATTAAACAGCCCCTTAAACTGAACTTACTAAGCAGGTACTTGGGTCAATTACATAACAGCAGTGAACATTGCATTAGATGGTTATCTAACCATAATTAATGTGCAACATTATATTCTATTTTAAAGTGCTTTTTTTAAAGGACAGGTTATTAGCAATGGAAAATGCATTGTATTTTTATGATGGGTTTTTGTATCACACATATCTGATAAAGATCAAATCTCCTGACAAGAGGTCAGAGATCTACCTTGACTTGGATAAAGGACCCTCATTAAGTTATTTTTTAATCAGCAAACATTTACTCAATGCTTACTGCATGGGGCTGTTGATGGAAAAACATCTGCCCTGATGCCTGTCTTCGGGGGCTAAGGCTCTAATTTCAGAGCTATGGTATGTGGAGCAAAAAACTAAATATGGCAGTTTTGCCATCTGAAGAAAAGGGAACAGAAATCGCTAGAAGTTGCTCGGGGGAAGGGCAGTTGCTTGTGGAGACAAAGTCACGTAGGAACAAGACCTTACTGTGTCAGGGGATAGTCATCTTTATGGACGCAGGAGCCTGCTGTGGTGTTGGCATCCGAGCTGATTGATATCCTGAAAATGGACTTTTAATAATTAAATTCATGAGAGATGAGAATGTAGGCCAGAATACAAATGTACTAATTTATAGTGGGAAACCAAGCATCATCCGACTTGTGTTGATAGACTATTGTTAATTGAGAGAATTAAAGTTGTCTGGATAAGTCTGTTAATCTTTCAGAAAACTGAATTCTGGTTGCTGAATGAAATTCCTCTGGCCAAAGCTTCTGTAACCTTCCATATCTAGACAACTTCATGGGTCAGTTTCTCTGATCAGTGGCTTTCCATACTCTCCACATTCCTGTCTTGCTGGGAATGCTCTCAGTTCTGGTATAAGGCCATAGGCGTGCTTCTCCTTTCAACGCTTAGTGGCTTAGAATCACACAAAATTGTTGACTTACAGGCTCTTTAGAGCAGGGTTCTAGCTCTGCTTTAGAGTCTCACGCAGGCTGCAAGCAAGCCGTCAGCCTCAGCCTCCCTTCTTTCCAGGCTCAGTTGAAAGTTTCACTTCCAAACCCACATGGTTGTTGGCAGAACTGAATTCTGCATGGACTGTCAAATTGAGCACTTCAGTTTCCTGCTGGCTGTTATCCTCTCTTCCTTATCCTGTCAGTCACTTTTACCTAGCAGCCTGTTTCATCAATGAGCACAAGCTAATAAACACATAGAGAGGGCGTCAGTGAGATGGAAGTCCTGTTCTCCTGTGACCCAGTTACCAGAGTAATGGCCCATCGCTTTCATCATCTTCCATTCATCGGGAGGGGAGCTGATTTCCCAATGGGGTAAATACCAAAAAGGGAGTCATCTATGAAATCAGTGTCATTCTTCCAAATCTTCCAGATAGCAATGAAACACGAACTGTTTTTTTTTTTTTTTTTTTTGTTTTTTTTTTTTTTTTTTAAAGGACAGCCTGGATAATGCCAGTCTGTAGTCTAAAGTAGTGGAAATTCATTTAGACTCATCAAGTTTCAGGACTTGAAGATAGGTCAAATATCAACATTGTTAAATGTACACTTTTTATTTTTATTGTTTCAGTTTATTATGCATATTTTTCTGTTGATATTTTCATTGGATTTTCTCAATCCAGGTAAGTAGGAATGGAAGAAATTATCTCGTATTTAACGATGAACTGGCAAGTTGCCAGCTGGGTTAGCCGCATCTGGCGGCCAGTTTATTTGTTGGTTCAACAAATATATGAGCAAGTATCATGCACTTGGCACCAGGCCAAACAGTAACTGGGACATAATGCTGAATAAAGTTAGGGTGGCTCTTGCCCTGTCAGCACCTACTACCCCATTATCAGGAGAAGATAATAATCAAACAATCCCACAAATATTATAATTGCACATTTTTAAAATGCTATGATGGGTGGAAAGTTCATGGCTTATGTTGTATATATGCATGTGCACATATTTAAAAACCATCCAGCTTAAGATTTGTACACTTGACTGGGTGTGTGATGATTTTATAACATCCCAGAAAGAAAAGGTGGAGTTTGTTAAGGAAAACACAGGTACCGGCCATTTGTTCATTACTGTTATTATTTTGGAGGTGATGGATATCTAAACCAGAAGGTTTAGATTGTGGGTCTCACAGGTGTATATTTACCTCCAAACTCATCAAGCTATATTTAAATTAAATATGTACAACTCTTTTTTAGGTCAGTCAGACTTTAACAAGTGGTTTTAAAAAAGGAGATTAAAATAGTCATCATGATTTTATAATAACATAGATGTACTTAGAAGAAATCATATTAGCAGAAACAATTCAGAAAGAAAAAGACAGAAACCAAATGGTCTCACTAATAAATGGGGCATAGGAAAAATAAACAAAAAGCCATGAGGAAAAGTCAAAACAAGCTAACAACCAAACTGAAGTACACAACTGGGGGAGAGGAAGGTGGGAAAGTGTGGGAACTGTCAGGGAGGGAAGGTGGTAGGCAAACCCCAGGGATTACAAAGATATGAAATTTATATATAGATATATTATTTTTAAAAAAATTTTTAAAAAGGATCAAATACATGTAATAAAATACTCATCAGTCACTTGTCCATGTATTAAATTATAAGTCAAACTAATTTGAAGTTATAACTTTAAAAGCTGGTTTTTAATTCAATATGCAGTATGTCATTATTCACCCTATAGTCTCTATAATTCATTTGCAGATGTGAATGTTAATATATGTGTATAATGCTTTCCACAATGGCTAGTAGTTCATTTTTAACATATAAATTTTTTTAAAGAATCTGATGCTATATCTCAATGGTAAAATTATGTACCTTTCATAATGTCTTTAAAACTCTACAATTTCATAGTTTTTGGGGAAAATCTACAAAAATGAAACTAAAATGTTTCATAAAACAAAGGAACTGGAAGCTCCTTTCCCTTCTTCTGAGTGCACATGTGTCCTGAAAATGTTAAAATGTGGGCATATTTTGCACATGGTGAGTTGATACCATCACTTAGGATTTTCTCTCAGAACCATTTATCCCCTCAATTCATTCATCCGGTCTCCTTCCTCTCAGTGATTTTCCCTTTGCGGCTGCATCATGCTGCTCCACCTAACATCTCATTTAGTGACATAGTCCCTTATTTCTGAGTTTTCCCTTCTGTGTGGCTGCCACATGGTAGGACTGTCTGAGCCTCACAGAGAAAGCAGCCAGAAGGGAGGCGATGCTAGGCCCAGCACAGCCAGATCAGTCGACTGCCCCTCTCACTTAGCAGAATTCTCTCATGAGAGCCCTCGCCTGAGACCATAGACCTCATGAAGCAATGTTGAAACTCCAGCATGGAAGTTCATTTTGCAAAGGTTATGCTGAGTCTCCTGCTGTCCTCTACCCGGTGCGAGATTAAAGCCTCAGGCTCTGTAATGAAGCATGCGGGAGGTTGAAGTGCAGCCAGTCCACTACATACATTCCTTATCTGGAAAAAGAAAGTACTCACAGTACCCACCTCAGCATTGATTACTGTAGGAACAACATGAGAAGACACAAAAAGAATATGCAGAAGGGAAAACATTCAAGATTCACAGCTCTTGATACCAGGACTTCAGAGAAAATGCTCTCAATCAAAAGTCAAAGCCCTATATTTATACCGAGCTTCTGTTTGTTCAGTATGTCTCCTTCCCCAGTGTCTGGTGCTTCCTGCATTAGTTTTTCTACATCTGTGAAGAGGAAATATAATACTGACATTGATGGCAATAGCATGGCAAGCAAAACAAACAAAATATGCAGACATTCTTGGCATAGGATAGATGGTCAGTAAATATTAGCTGATTCTAACAACATTGTCAGGACCTGATATCAAAGTTGAGAGGATTTTTTTTTCTTCACATTGTGAAAGGATAGGAGCAAGTGTCCTTATATATCAGAAAAATAAGTATAAGAAAATATACAGTACAACTTTTCCCTCAGCTCTTATCCCTTAACACAGTTATTCAGCAAAAATGGTCTTGCAAAATGTTATCAGTATCTGCTTTTTACAAGAAACTAGGAGAAGGGAAACTAATAAGATCATGGTCTTTGCTGTTAGGGGATTGATAATCAAACAAGTCAACAGAGAATTAAAAATAAATGCCAAGAGAGGTAAACATAGCCACAGAACAAGAAGGGACCCTCTTCAAGTCAAGGTGAGAGCGAGGGTGTCAGAGAAAGTGACAAAATGAGAATGCTTTAGCTTCTCGTAACAGAAATCTCTAACTCAAACTGATCTAAACTTAAGTGAGAAAAGACATTTCATCACACTGGGAGGTCAGAAGAAGGGCAGACTCCCAGGTGCAGTAAATATAGTGGCTCAAAAATTTCATTAAGGTCTCAGTTTCTTTCCTTGATCTATCATGGCCACTGTCATTTCCAGTTGAACACTACCTCTGGGCATCAAGACAGCTCCAGCAATAGCTTACATGATGACGTGAGAGAACATGTCTATTTTTTTGGGGAGGAGGGAGGTGGGAAGGTGTCCTACAACTTTTCAGTATAGGACAAAATTAGGTCACCTACCCACACTTAACCTAGGCATTGGCAAAGCACAAGATTCTCGGGGCAGGCTTAGATGGGTGTTTTGGGCAAGAGGAACATTCGGGATTAAACCACCACAACCACCAGGACTGGTTTTCTCCAAGAACTTCAGACCTTGCTGCTTTATAGGATGAATAGGACCTTCTCTAATCTAAAAGGATCAGGGGTAGAGAGAACCACCCTAAGGTGTGAAAAACCACTGAGTACAAATGGTCACACTTAGAGAATTTGAGCACTCATTTGACTAGACCACAGGGTGCACATAGAGATCAAGCTAGTAATAGATGAACCTGGAGGAGAATGGAGGGTTTGGATTATGGAGAACCTTGTAAACCACTCTATGAAACATCGGCTTTATCTTGAAGGAACTGGCAACCCACAGAAAGATTTGAAGCAGGAGTGCATGAGATTGAATGTGTGAGTCCTCTCTCGAACAGTTCGAAATGGAAGGGAAGTCAAGACAAGATCAGAAACTTGGAGATCACAGTTGAGTTGTTAATTCTAGAATGGGACCAGGAGATTGGTTAAGTGTGTGGGTTGAGGTGAAGAAAGAGAGTGCGAGATGATGAATCCAGTTTTCTCAGTATTTCCACAGTTCTTTTGTGGAATTTTCTTTTTCTATTCCTAGATAGAAATGTCAGATGGGAAAATCAGAATCTAAGAGCTGGCTACTTAGAGCAGATGCAGTCAGTATTGTGACTGTTAAATGATGGATATTGGTTCTCAACACATCTGGGATATTATCTGTCTTGATAAATGACAACTTTTTACCAGTGCCCATTGGCACGAGCTAGTGACTGAAATGAAGAAAAGTTATTATACTTGTATTATACAAGGCAAAGCATAGATGTGATATTTATAAGCAAGGCATTGAACAGAGATCCTAGGGGTTAATAGGCTAATAATTAAATTCATGTGATTTAATCTTTTTGGCCTCCTTGCTAATAAGGTTAAGCTTTGTAGCAATTCCTCCCCACCCCCGCCTTCTGTGTGTGTCTGCTTAACTGTAGCTTATGCCTTTAGGCACTCTACTTATGGCAGAACTACACACTTACCATATTCTCCTAAGGAGTCTCTTTCTTAAGCTTCAGTATTTGTAATTGGAATGAGCTATGTATTCGCCCAAACCCGCAAGCTTTTGCTGTCATTAAATGGAAATGCTCCCAATCAATGTAAGGTCAGTTTGCAGAAGCAAAGACAAGTCATTTGCACACATCCTTATCCCAAGAGCAAAGGAATTGTCCAGCTGTTGGTGACTCTCCTCTCTGTAAAAATGATTTGAATGGAGCCAGGGAAGGTGCTGGTCATCGGAAATGTTATCAACGACTGTACCTAGGCAGCCAGCTCGGTGCCAAGGTGCTGCTAACCCTGGGGAGCCTCCTGCTTGGGTTCTTCTACACAGTGTCTCCTTTCTGAAAGGGGCTTTTAATGTCTGTGCACTCAGTGCTTTTGATATCCTGAAGCTTTCACTCTAATCCCAGAATATTGACATGGCAAATGTTTGGGGAGGGTCTTGTCTTTCTTGTGTGGTAACAAGCTACCAAGAAAAAAGTCCAAAAGTTGAAATGACACCTTCTAAGCTAATCCTATCTCTACTCCTGGGTAGCTATGACCTTGACTCAGTGGGATGTGGAAAAGGGCAGGTGGTTTCGAGTCAGCAATGAAAGCATTGGAGTTTGCATTTTAGTTATGCAGTAAATGACCCAGTGCAAATGGTGTTCTATTTATTTTCACCTCTAAAAAAAAAATGTTAATACCTCTAATGTATAGTCACTGGCAGTTGTTACACGGTAAAGCCATTAGCAGAGAGCCAGGCACATAGCAGACACTCCATCGATTGCAACTATTGTGTTTTGACCTCTTAAACCCTGCATCCTAATCTGCAACATCGGAATGATAAAACTACCTAATTCGCTCTTTGGATAGGAGCACTATAGTAATACTTCTGGTGTAAAGCTTTCCCACCTCTTTCTGGGGACTACTGGCACTGGAACTGGATAAGCCTGCATTTGGGGGCTGTCCTGTATGCGGTCAGATGTTTAGTAGTGGTCCTGGCCCCAGGTTGCTCATGGTGCCCACCAGTTCCAGCTGTTAATAACTGAAATTTTCTCCAGATAGTAGCCAATGTCCTGAGAAAGAAAGGATTTATTACCCCTCATTGAGAACAAGTCCTCTAGCATGTAGAAGAAGGTGCCTAGCACTTGGAAAGTTTCCTAAGCAGATGCAGCTACTATTTCTGACTTATCTGTAGAGCCACAGAAAGAAATAGGGAGAGCAAAACTCTGTGTTTGTTTTCTGAGCTGACGGATAGTAATGCATAAATGAGAAGAGTAGAACAAATTAAACCTTTTTTCCGCACGAATAAACTCTCTCAAGCTCAGCGCCCTACAGTAACCACAGTTGGGTGGTACTGTGAACCCCCAGAGAAAAGTTTGGGGACTGGTTCTACAGTCACTCCTGCCATTACCAAGATATCAGAGAGGGGGACGGTGGTGATTCCCTAGACCCGCCAACTTCTCTTTGGAATATTGTAAGCTGCAGTTGAGATCCATTATAAACACACATCAGGGACTCCATGCAACCTGTTTTATTCACAGAGGGGGTATTTTTCCCCTCTCCATGATGTTATTTATTTATTTTCAGCCCTTCCCTGGGAGGAGAAGGGTCAGTGCAAATCAGTATCACTTTCTTTCCTGTGATGGAATCTTAAAGCAACAGGAAGATGAGAGACTCCCTTGGCCCTAGGCACACGCTCCCTGCTCATGCCCACACGTGGGAGGGTGGCTCTGAAGTAGCTCTGACCTTCCACTTTATGGCAGTGTTACTAAGAGGAACATCCAATCCTTCAAGGCCGTGAAAACTTTATTCAGTCATGAATTTCCTCCCTGCAAATCTCATTGTGTTTGGTAAAAACATAAAATACTAATAAAACAATACTGCTTTAGTGTCTGTGGGGCAATTCAGCCACTTTATTAATAGAAATGGACAAGTATTGTAAGTGGTATGTTCGTTAACCTTGAAGAAAAAAGGAACATTACCTCACCTAACACACACACTTACACTACACCCACCTGCCTCTATTCTTCTTTGTCTGTATTTTCTTTCTTGTCTTTTTCTTTTCTTTTTTTTTGGCTATGAGATTAAATGAAGAGAAAATGTTCTTCTCCCCAGAAATGTTATCAGAACAGTGTTTGAGCACTATTATGGGGGGATAACATCCGAGCGGGGGAGTAATTATTTTCTGATAATACATGTGCTGCACTTTAGCTGGTGATGGCTGTGCTCCCATGCTGAGATCTATGAAGTATAGATTATGCATTATTCCAAATATGTATTCTTCGTGATTGATGAGGACATTACAGCATGCCACCTTCATTATTTGCTTTTTTAAAAAAAGGATTCTGTGTGTAAATCATTGACATGTATTATCGCCATCAGAAGCCAAATGTTCCTCCATGTAAAAGCGCAACACTATGTTTTTATTAAATATATTGTGGGGCAATGCAGGATAAATGTACCTTAACATATATTTTATGTTCTTGTACTATTTCGTGATACAATTTTTTTGTTACTTTAACAAAGAAAGCCCCAGTTCTCATTAAATTTAAGAATTGTTACCATCAAATTAAAGACCAGCCTCCATCTTCCCAAACATATATATTTTGTGCGTAGCTCGAAGCCAGAAATGACCTTTTCGGGGATTTATTATCAAGATACTTGATGGAAAGTAAAAATTATCTATTCAATCAGAGAAAACATAAGTGATGAAGCTAAACTCAGCTTCAACATGTCCTGGCTTCTTTTCAGGGTGAGATTTCAAGCCCCATCAGGGCTTTTCTGGAGATCTTCAGGAAAAACTTTCATCTAGAAAATTGCATTTAATCTCATGAAGGGAGATGGAGTATTTCAGTGTAAGGCAAAGGGCAGGAAAAAGACACTTGAGATCACAAAAGCAAAAGCCCCATTCTGTTTTAAGGCTTTAGGAAAATATTCAAGCTGAACCGTGATGATTTCCGCTGCAAATCCTTCCTGAGCCAACGTGTTGGCTAGAACTTTGGTAGGGGAGGACACAAGCCCTGAAAATCTTGTCAGAGCCTTCCCTGATCTGGGGCTAGTTAAGCCCTGACCTGGGGCTAGTTCAGGACTGGGTAAGTCCCATGGGAGAAGACTAGAACTGTAGAAACTCAAGCCATCCCTCTGCGGGAGCTGGAGCTACAACAGGTGCTTGCTAAGACGTGGACATGATAACAAAGCCCACAGACTGGAGTGGAAAGAGGAGACAGGAGTTGGGAGGGGCTCCAGGGACCTACAGCAAGAATGCCTCCCCAGGGCAGGGGGAGAGCATCAGGTCACACTCAACTGCTTTGTTCTTTGGAAAACCCCTTCCTTTGTGTGCTGGCTCCATGTCCTCCTCTTAGCTCATCTGCCTTGCTGCTCACCACACCACAGTGGTTCTTTTATATTTCCTTCATTTTCCATTTCCTTTGTTTTCCAATTTCTTCTTGTGAACATCAAGGTCATGTCTATATTGTCTACAGCTCAGGACCAAGGACTTGCTGCTAGTCAGCTCCAACGTGAGTTTGGAAAGACTGAGGTTGAGATGGAATTGGAGGTACTATGAATTCAAGAGAAGATCTGTCTCAGGGTCAGATTCAAGTGGTGAGGTCTCTTTTCAGCAGGTGTCCTTTGAAAGATAGTCTCAGAGTCACTCCCACTCTTTTTCCAAGTGGACCAGTGGTATGGGGGAAATAACTCCAGGTGCTCAGGCATCCTTCCCAAAAAGGAGGGATTTTCTTTGGCAACTTCCAAGAGACTTGAGGGTTTTTGTGTTTTTTTTAATATTTTTACTTTTTAATTTTTAATTGATTGCATATGTATATATATTTTTACATCATTGTATACTCCAAGGTTCTCCTACCACCTTGTCAACCAAGAACCATCATCTTAATCTCTTGTGCTCATTCCTCCTCCACTTTCACCCTCCCTCCTTTTCCTCCCTTGCTGTATGCTTTAGTTCTGCTGTCAGTTTCTTAGTTTTAACTTTTTCTTGTCCTTTGTTTGTTTTCCCTATATCCCACCTATAGGTGGGAAATAAGTCAGAAAGAAAAAGGGATTTGTTTTTTTTAACTTTGCTTTTGTGGGCTCCAGAAATCTTCCCAGACAAATGTCTATGTTTTTGAGGTGGTGATTTATATCCCTGGCAGAATAATCCTCAGTGAAGGTATCCCTCCTTCATCATAGAGGGAAAAGCAAAACATTTATAAAAGGGAGACAGAGCTTCAGATGAGTGGGTATAAAAGTTCTGCACAATATCAACGGTCGAAAGAATATGCATACATTAATTAAGAATTCCGACATACTTCTTTTACAAGGTCCCATATGAAAGATAGACTATTTTCCACATTTACTTTGTGTTGGAAGTGACAGATGAAATTAATATGCTTCATAAATTGCCATCACGGAGGGTCAATTAACAAGTGAACTAACCTTGTGAAAGTCATTTTGAAAGACTAGTTATGTCTATAATATTCCCTGTCAAATTAGGTAAAAGTGAGAAAATTAGAAGGCTGTCAAATAAATAGCAGTCTAAGATCGTGAGTAATTGCATTTTTGATAAGGTAAATTAGTTTCTGTGATTGTTGAGAATCGGGAAATGAATGGCAGAAGTACTAAAGATTTTAAAACGGCATGCATGTGTGCACATATCTAAATCTCTGTAATGGGCATATGCATGACTCTGCAGAGAGCAGCCATCCCAAGGCTCAGCCTGGAAGCAAAACTGGTCCACACTCCTAAGCCTTGTAAGTGCTCTTCCTCCAGCAAGGCCCTTCTTGCTCGTGAGCCTCACTGATTCACAGCTTGTCAGCTCCCAGCTCTCTGTCTTTGCTCACTCAGCATCCCTTTCCAACGGTTCCCCCCTCTTCCTTCCAGTCCTTGGGAACTGATCTCTGTGACTGTGCTTGGGCTGGCCTGTGTGCTTGGTCACAGGCAGGGACCTGTACCCATCCTCATGGAGCTACCGTCCTATGGGGGGAACAGCATCTGCTGTGACCAAAGCTGAGCTCTTTCCTTGCAAGCCTTTTGCTGCAAGACTATAAAGTAAAAGATGCCCAATTGGATTCAATTTAGAGACTGAAGCAGCTAAAGCAGTCAGATTCTGGGGCAATTTTCAGCCAATAGATTTGTGGACCCAAGCCACCATAAAGAAAATTCTAGAAAGGTCATCTGATACTCACGAAGTGCTCTGAGGAAGGGCTGTCCTCTGCCAGCACAGATACAGCTGTGGCTGGGCCTCCATCCTCTCTCCCTGGTGTAAAGTGTTCCCACCTCTCTCCCTGGTGTAAAGGGTTCCTGCCTCTTGTCTCAGTTCCAATCATCATAACTCTATCACATCGGTGACACCTGCTTGTGTCACTCAGATCTTGACTGCATCTCAAGTTCTGATTTGTCAGGTGAGTCAGTAGAGCTTAAAATTCATCTGGACTTTCAGTCACCTGCCCCATCCCACCATGACCATCTGTGTGACTTGGAGCAAGTCAACTCCCATATCGGATGGTGTGCTCTCCACATATGAAATAAGACTGCTCTGCACAAGAAGTCTTATTTAAGGAGAATTTATAAATAAAAGCAATTATATTTATGTGCATGCCAGAGCCGGACACATGTGTATGTAAAGCAAATACTTGGTGTCAAATCCTGTTCCCCCCACTGGACTATCACCTTATGTCTTCCCCTTGTCAGAGACTTTCCAGGCATGCATATAAATCTGTGTGAATATACTGTACACATGTATATTCACAGGTGCACTCATAAACAGCTTTCTTCATAGAATCCCCATTTTACAGGGCAGAAACTGAGTCTCAGGGGTGGGTCAGTGGTGCCAGGTCACAGAAGAGTGAGAACTGGCATTGGGCCTGACCCTGTCAGTCTGATCCAAGACTCTCTATGGCACTCAGCAGGTTCTTCCCTTCAAAGCCAACCTCCTCAGCTTGGACAAATATCTTCTCTTCCTAATGAAGAAAGAATCTTGGAAAATAATGTGCACCTGCTTTTTTTTTTTTTCCTGTTGGCTGACTGACATGTTCCTATTCCAGGTTCCTTTTATTGCTTTTTGCCCTTGATGGCACAACCCACTTCCCTCCCTGGTCTGCCTAGTGCAGGCAGATGCAGACAAGCTGGCCATGTTTGTGTGCCTGCAGTGGGGGAGCAACTCCAAGCAACTTCCTCAGGGTCTGTGACTGAAGAACAGACAAGCGCTGGCCAAATTTCTCAGTAAAAGAATCACCAGATGAGTTCTGGCTACATTCTACAGATTTAAAATCTGCCAGCTGGGGCTCAGGAAGGACAAGTTCAGTTCTGGGGATCCCAGCCAGGAACTCTACTCTCTCTTGGACAGAACCCAGGGAATAAATCCTCTCCACCCTGTTCCACTCCTGGTTCCTACTGGTAGGACAAAATTTCTGATTGGTTTAGGTTGGGTCATGATCCCGCCTCTCCTGAGCAGGACTTGTGAAAATAACACCATGAATGACAGTCCCACCAACTCCTCAGGGAAGAGGGGGAAAGTAATTGCCCAAAATGAAATAATGTTATATATTAGGATATTACAAGGGTGCTAGAAAGTCTAAACATACAGATATTTCCATCATATCATGAGACAAAATAAAACCAAGAAAGTTTAATTGCTTCTTTCTTGCCTCCAAACCTAAATTTCAAATCTGCATGCCAAATTTGGCAGGAGTAAAGGCAACAGATTGTGGGTATGACAAAAGCCAAGAGTTCCACTCAGAAAATCTACACTCAAACCCATCCCTGGCAGCTCTCAAAACATTACTTGGACTCACAGAGTACCATGCCAGAGCCCATCGCCAGGTGCAGGTTATCACAACATTCAGAGAGCAACTGGGTGGTCCTAGGAGAGAGAGATTCTGGAAGAGTGTTGGGAGTTTGCACCAACCCAACTTGGGTCTAATGTAGTAAGGATTGGCATTAATGATTCAAAAGAGACTCGGCTGTGCATCTATAAATGGTCATAAGCCCTTGTAAATATCTCTACTTTTGTGTAGTCAGAGCATTGAGTAAATGACATCCTTTAAAAAAAAAGTTGGGAGGAGTCTTTGAATTCTGAAGGACTCACAGATTTCACAGCTATTGATATTTTGACAGATGCGTTGGTGACTTGAGATCTTTGAGAACAATTGTCTTTGAAATTGTAGGTGCTGCAAATACAGGTATTGATATTCAGTTCAACATGGGCACACATCTCTCCACACCACTCCATGTCGCCTCACCATCCCGCATAAGCAGGAAGCATAAGCCTACCAAACTTTCAGTTGATGGAAAACCTAACAACTACCTTTCCAAAAAGGTTATTTAAAAAAAATTCAATAAGGCTTACAATAAAAGAGTAAAACTGCCATTTTTAGATATTTTCAGCCCCTAATTGAAGAGTCCTGGACAAGGATAGATTTCTAGAACATATTCTGGAACAGAGCTTTTAGATAACAGTCCCAGCACATGACTCCCAAGACTTGCTACTAGTATCAAATTTTTGAAATCTTTGATATCACCAACTTAAAAAAAAAAGCAAGAACTTTAAAGGGATATCACTTATAATGAATTCCAATTGCCTTATTTCCCATTATTTTAGTTGATGTTAAACAATAGCATCTGGAATTGGCTAAGGAAGAACAGTTATTTGAAATATGTGCTGTTTTGAATAAACTGATCTTGACTTAATGAGCTTTTACAGGGTTTTATGCATGACTTACTACCCATATTACATTGCTAAGGTAAGCTGCTTAAAACTGTGGTGCAGTATGATGTTTTTCAGTTCATTTGTCTGTTTCATTAATGATGGAATGTATTTTCCAGCACACAAATCGTATTTATGATCAAGACATTGTTGTTCTGTAGATCAACTTAAACCCTTACACTGTGTAATTTACCTGCTGTCAAATCTCATTTGAAGAGCTGTTGTCTAGCATTGCCCTAATCAAAAATATGCCCAAGTGTAATGAGCTATGCATGTTGTGTCTAGTATTATTTATTTTTAATAAACTTTTGTTCACCCCCACCACACTTTGGGAAACTGACAATCTATAATATTTCCTGTGTTCTTCTCTTTTAACCAATTATCTTCCCAACTGGGGTAATGATTCACACAAATGTGAGTATTTTGTTCTTTCAAATGTGTCTTAATGGTTAATAACTGATTAGTGAAATCCATAGGAAAAATAGCAAAATGATTTTTTGTGTTAAAAGCGAACTGATAATTAATAAGACAAGTAAAGGCAAGCAACATAGCTGGGATCATATGTAAATTTAGATCAATGGTATCTAGGACAGAGGCCCCTTCTTAGATTTAAAAACCTGCCTGGTTTGTTAAAATATAATCAATATGCCCCATGATGGACAGAATATTTCCCGAGATTGCATGTCAGTGCATTCAACTGTGCAGCTAACTTCCATTGGCTCAGATCACCAGGTTGCTCCTAAGGGGGCAGAGATGCTTCACCTTCATGTGACTTTTCTAATAATATGTCCAGTGGACATTGTCTACCCTTAACTAAAGGATCAAACCCCATGTCCCCAGTCACTGGTGTATGATGACATCATATGGACAGTTTATACAAAAGCAAGTATTTTACTTGGAAGCAAAGGGAGAGTGAGAGGATCATTTCAGTTCTGTGGGTGGATCCTCCCTACCCTCTCAGTAGACAGCTGCCCACACCATGGTGAGGGGAGACACTCTTGGGGAGAGAGAGGCTCCGAAAGCCCAGTGTGAGTAGAGCATCTATGTTACAGTTTGTTTCTCCCTTGTGCCTGTAAAGACATGCCCACAACTTCAGCTGGAGCTCCACTGAAGGTGAGCCATCTGTTCCAACAACAGAGGGCACGACGGTTGTCTTGGACTTAGGGAGAGATGGGTCTGTGCTGTCCTTGCTGGATGATGGTGCTGATTTCAAGAGTGGTTTTTACTAGTCTTCACACATGGATTTTATATCCCATACTTAAGCCTGAAATACAGCCCTGTGTCAGAATCTGGGAAGTTCTACCTGAAATGGTGTCTGTGCTCTAGTGTCACATGTTTCATGTTAGCTGGCAGTTCCTGTGGCTCTCGGGCTTTGCTTTCTCGTCTTCAGCTTCTGCTCTGGCCAGTAGGATCTACCCTAGACAGGACTTGGGAGTTTGAATTCTGGCTCCATTGTGTGTGTTTCTGGGCAAGACTCTGACCCTTTGCCACAATCTGAGTGCTCCAGCCAATGTTCCAGAGTTAGAGCGAGGAACAGCAGGGTTAAGATATACAGAAGCATTTTTGCCACAGTGAGCACCTTTCTGAGTGTGGTGTTTATTGTGTTTGTATTCCCCACTCATCCTGAACCCCTACAAAGAACCCTGAGGAAAGTAAGGTGGCAGTTTAGCAGAACTTTGGCCAAGCTCAGAGCAGACATGTTCCTTGGCAAGGTGAGGTTTATGATGCTAAGGACTACATGCATGTGGGATTTATGATGTGAAGGTGAATTGATTTTACTAAGTTTTGAAGTCATATTTAGCTTGTGCGGAGACAAAGAAGCAAATTCCAGACAACAGCACAGAAGCAGGGAGCTAATAGTATGTGTGTTTAACCTCCCCTCTCTGTGCAAACCCATGATTTCCTCTGACATCACTGCTTCTTCTGAATAACTACCTGCTGGTGGGTGCTTTCTGGCTTCACAAAACTGTGTAAGATCCATGGACATGTGTTTCATCATCAATGTGTGCTTTGTGAGAGGTTTCCTTTAGGGGAAAGCAAAGAATCACTAAACAGGTTGTCAACTCCATTCCAGGAGAGCTGAAACCAAAGCATGTTGTCTGGTACTTGGAGTGAGTGCAGTTAAGAGCCAGGGGAGAGCTGCAAAGAACCCACAGTGATGTGCCATCCACAAGTGAGGAAACTGAGGCTCAGAAAAGCAAAATAGTTTGTACAGGGTGACTGCACAGGAAGCCACAGGATTAGGACTGGCTCTCACACCTTCCCAGCCTCTTTGTAAGCCACCGACATGACTTCTGTTTGATTTGGGCTCCAAATCCAGAGAAGGGGATGGAAGGCAACTGCAGTCAGCCAAATCTGCTGTGAAATGGGGGAAGTGAGGTGCCCGGTAGATTTACCAGTATATTTATGGTATCCCAGTGTCTAAAATATGTGGGGTTTCTATAATATATGCTGATGCCACTGCTGCAGCTATTCAAAAAGATGAGGTGACTCTTGGTTCATTTCCAGGGAAGTTCTCGCTCTTCTTTCCTGGGTATAAGTTGTCTGGGAAAATTCTTCCACCTTCTCCTTCTTCATAAGTAAAAATTAAACTACTCTGTTTCTTATATCTTTTGGTGAACTTGAGTATTTGGAGGCTTTCTGGCTTTCAACTGCTGATTAAAAGTCATTTCTGCTGTTAAAATTGAAGTTATCTATATTTCATCTTCTAAAAGCAATAAGCTAGGGATTCACACAGATATTAGACAATCAGAACCTTTTGAGGTTTGATTTGAATTAAAGATCCCAAGTGAAACCTTCTGATCCTATCTGTTTAACACAAGTTGCTGCTTTCATTCTGAGGTTCCAACTTGGCCTGTAGGACATCCTGAAAGGAACATCAGCTTAGAGGTAGCTCCCGGTGTCCACATGTAGTCTCACAAGAGGGCAGTGGAGGGGCTTTGCATGGTGAGTGCCAGTATTAACCTTCTGAATCTTGTGACTGCCAGGGGCTAGTGTCCTTCCTCAGATACAGTTCTCAGTGGTCAGGGAGTGGCACGATCTCCCTTTGGCACCATGGCTGGGAACTTATGGGTACATTTGATCCCCCCAGATGGTGGTCCTAGACCTGGTTCTGGATAGTAAGCCTGCATATGAAGGATGCACAGAGACAAAGAGTAAACACAAGGAGAAAATTCGTTACTTGGTTGTTCCGCATTAAGGGGAATATGAAGCTAAATAGACCGTAGAGATCTCAGAGAGTGATGCCTGGTCATGGTTGGAAGGACTGGTAAGAGTTGAGTAGGCAGACATGGTAAGAAGTAAGCCTCTTTCTTCTTGTGATCACTCACTTGATAATAATCAAAAGGTAGTTGTTTTATTGTGATGCCCATGTGTAGGGTAAGTGAATTGGTCAGATTTTTTTTCTTTCATCAGCCTGTGCAATCAGCATCTGGGGTATTGAATTGTCTCCATGATTGTGTGGTCCAGTGGGTGTGCACATATGTAAATGTGCACACGTGGGCCTAGGAGAGGAGATAAAGGAGTCCAGAGAGCATGAGAGAACATGTGTATGAATACGAGAGAAAAAGTTAGCATGCCAAAGAAAGAGTGTGCAGATTTCTGGAGGTCCGTGGAGTTTGCCTGCCTCCTAACTCCCACCCCTCAGCCTTGGCCCTGGCCCAGCCCTGCCCTACCTGGTGGGTCTGTGTAACTACTAGAACTAATAAAGAACCTACACAGATTGATGAGCCTGATGCTTGCCCCTCCAACTGGAGATGGGATGGTTGCAGAACATCATGTTACCTATTAATTCAATAATTGCTATTCTTTCTTGAAAGTCTTTATATGTTTGCATATCAAGGTTTGATGTCTAGGATTCTCTTTGGTCTTCATCCTTCAGCATTTGCCACTTAGCGAGGGCAACATCCAGTTGTTGCTGTTTGCAAAACAGAGATGGAAAGTAGATGCAGTTATTTCCAGTGCACGCATCACTCTATTGACAGCATGAGTGTCCCCTCTATTCCTGGGTGTGTGAAAAATAGAATGAATTGAGTATACACAGCTGTAAATCACTTTTTCACAATTTACTTCTTGGAGAGAGAAATATAAAATATTGAAACCATCAACCTTTTTCATTAAGAACAAGGAGAATAAGATTTAAATTACTAAACAAAACTAGTGATAAAGGAGTGAAGCAAGCCTCATAAAACATTGTGCCATACATGCAAAGCTGTAAGAGAAGCAGAAGAAGCAAAGAAATATGCCAAGAGAGGAAGCAGATGAAGAGACAGATATTGTTTCTGGATTTAAAAAAGGATAGGAAAACACTTTCATAGGTTCTAAGTTAATGTTCAAGTCAAGGATAAACTTCAGGGAATATGCAAATGGGTCACTGTTCCCAGTTCTCCACCTGCTCTTTCAAAACATTCTGAGACTCAGGGTAAATGTAATGTCAAATACAACTCAGTATTAGCATCATAGCAATCCATGTTTGGTTCATTCTTGGTAATTCCAAATGGCACAACTGGTTATGTCAGATGAACTCTGTTGAAGCACCTTTAAGAACCCTTCCAGGGTTCTTGCAGTTCTTGGTCTAGAGCCAGGTAGGGGGTTGGGGGAAGGAACTGATAAACAGTTTTGAGAAATGCAAATTGCCAAAAAATATCCTCTAATTTAGGAGTAAGGCAAATGGATCAGAACAAGTGACAGCAATCAGAGAATAATTTTAAAATGTTTGCTACCTGTGAGAGTATCTTTCCACTTACCTCAATTACGACAATGGTTTTTTTGAAGGAAAAAAAATAAACTATTATACCTATGAGATCTGATCTTTTCCTGACAAAATAGTCTAAAGATTCTTTTCAGATAATCAGTGTTGCAAATCAAAAATAAGAAATCCAGCTACTTTTGAAGTTTTCTTGTCATTAGATTCAGTTGCATATTAGAGAACATAGACCATATGTAAGAAATAAGAACCTATCTCTGCCAAACAAGCAATCAGCTCCCAGATCGCAGTTCATTAGGTTTTGGACTTGGATTATGAGAGTTGGAAGTTTCTGAACTGACTTAGAGATACAAGGGTTGAGGAACTGTTGAGAAATGAGTCTGAGAAGAAAAAAAAGAATCCCAAGGCCAACATCTGACTTTGAATTTTAAGTCTTTAGGAAGTGCAAAGTTATGAAGATGTGCTAAAGAGAACTGAAGCTGCATAATGCTACCAGGTAATACTTTGATGAGAACTGAAGGTTAATGAAACATTTCATAGAGTTCATCCACTCAGCGCATGGAATACAAATAGAAGGAGATTGAAGTAAGGGGCCTAGCTGGCGTCTCACCTTATCGGTTTTGTTTTATATATATATATATTTGAAGAGTAGTTTGTAAAGGGTTCTGCTTGCAAAAACCTGCATCAATTCCCTGTGAAACAATTGTCCATCATTAATATGCTAATATAGATCAGGTCACCTGGTATTACCTTTCTAAAGCTGATTTTCTCTTATACCACTTTCTTGACAGAGTTGGCCAGAAAGCTCTTGGCAATGGGTAATTTCATGGAATTAATTAGTGGCACAGCAAATTGATCAATTTGCAAGCATGTCACACATCATTCATTGGCAGTAGAATTATTTAAATGGTCTTTGATGGCTTACAGCTACACAACCATTTTTCCGGCAAAATGCTAAGGTATTAGAGACAGAGATGCAGGCTTCACCTTGAACCCACATTATTGGGCTGTGAAGGGAAGCAAAGGTTGAACCAGAGCCCACTAGCTCAGGTATCCCAGGCCTAAATCCCCATGACTTGGGAAGGAACTACAAATGAGTGCACATTTAAAGAAATCACAGGGCAAGCCAGAGATAAAAGCAAAATCTTCCTGGACCTTAATTCCAGGGAGAAGATAGGGGTTGAGGTGATGAGAACAGTCCATAATAAGGAGCTGCCTCTTCAGCAGCCGTTGCTATGGAACAACAAGGGCCTCCAGACTGTATTTCCTGCTGACATCTTTTTCTGGAAAATCTGTACATCTTATTTAAACATTCCAGTTTTAAGATACTGGCAAGCACATTTCTAAACATTGTGAGGACTCACTCCATGTCAGAGGTAGATTAGCCCACCATTCATCTGAGGCAAGGGCCTGATTTAGAGACCAAAGAGGGGCAGACCATGAAAACGGGCCTCCAAGTCCCTGTGCAAGGTCCTTGGGCAAAGCAGGAGATTTAATATGGCCAGTTAGAGACTGGAAGTTTTTCTAGTGAAAAAAATAACAAGCCCCAGGAGTATAAAGGCTGATACTGGTCAGTCCAGAGCCCTGGGATTATTGAGGGGACTCGGGAGCAATTGAGGAGTAAAACCAAGCCCTCCAGATACAGATGCGCTATGTGTGTGGAGATGACTGGAGATGAAAATAGAGCCTTTGACATTTGCAGACCATTGTCTCCCTGGAGCAGCACTTAAGTAAACTGAAACCAGCACTTGCTACCTTGGCTGGAAATAGGAATAATCTATAAGACAGAGGAAGGACATCCTGCATTGAGGTCTTTGCTTCAGTAGTTATGGAGAAGGCGGAGAGCAACAACAGATTACCAGGGTTAGGTTTCATTACTCATGTTTTATTTCTCAAAAACACAAATACAAATGCCCTCTGTGCATTCTTCATTCAGTGTTTTTTCATTTGTCCATTGGCTGATTGATTTCATTCATTTATTCAACCAGCAAATACTGAGCAAAGAGTATATGCTAGATGCCCGGGGACATATGTGAATACAAAACCTGTGTTCATGCTCAAGTCATTCTGAGTCTAAGGGTGGGGGGATGAAGTAGTAAACACATGGCAACAATGCCCCTGAGAGGTCAGAGAGGCCTCTGCAGTTGGTTCCATGCATCTAGAAAGAAAAGGGATCACCCCTGGCATATCAGGAAATCCACCAGAGGATAGAACATCTGGACTTTTCTTTGCTACCAATGTATTTGCTTCTACTTCATTATTATTCATAGATGTAGTGTTGGTGTACAACAGTGTATATGGTTTACAGGTACAGGATCACACTCCTCAGGTGTGCCTCCATTCCAGCCCCCATTCCAGCCACCATAGTCATTGTGCCCTTCCCCCTTTGCTCCCCTCCTTCTGAATCTCCCTCTTATAGTCTTAATTCTATCATCAATTTTTTAGGATTTGTTATTGGTTTGGCTTTATCTGACCCTTTATTTTATTTCCCTGTATTCCTTTTTAAAAGCTCTGTCCAGCCTGTGACGTTGCAGTCATTATAATGTCTAGACAGTCTTTTCCTTTCTCAGCACCTGCGGGTTATAATTAATCATTGATATTCATAACAATGATTCTGAGGCCCTCGGGACTTTAGAACAGCTTCCTGAATTTTCAGAGAGGATTATTACACTTTGTTTAATTTAGTTGGTATTGAGTGTAAATCCTTGCATTTTCTCTGAACCCTGGCATCCACATGAAAGGCATTGCTTTGCACTGGAAAACACTTTTATGTCCATTTATCTAATTTGTTCTCATGAGGGAGGTTGGTCAGGTGTACTATTGCCATTTTGCAAATGAGAGACTGGAGGTGGTAGTTAGCTGAGGTTCCCAAAACAGTTACAACGTGACTGATCTAAGAGGAGAACCAAAATTGACTCTTCGTCTGAGTCCAAAAATCAAAATTCAGTAGAACTTACATTTTCAAAATGCTCTGAGTAAGCACCAGTTTTCCTTGCCATTGTTCTATAGAAGTGCAAGTCATCATGACCGACCCTTCTACCACCCCCAAGTGCCTCCAGTGGACTCCCAACTAGCCAGCTTCCTCAGGTCCCTCTTCAGTCCACCCTTCTCATGCCTCCCAGAATTCTCTTTTAAAATTCACATCTGAGATAGTTATTCCCTCACCACCACCCCAAATCTCCTGACCCATAGAGGTTTTATTTTTAGCTGCTTTATTGAGATATAATTCATGCACCGTATGTCGAGGGTTTAGCTAAGCTGTTCCATGGTATTGCTGCCTCGGCATCCTTTCTGGCTGGCTGGCAGTGACCTTAATCTAACATGAACCCCAACTGTGCAGACACATGCACACCCTAGATAACAGCCTGCAGAGTCACAAGAAAAAATAAGTTCCTAATAGGACTTCAGCAACAGCTTCATGATCACAGCCTCCTCCGCCTTCCCACATCCTCCTCTCCCCACCTCTTAAATGAGACCTCAGTGAAGTTACCAGAACTCCCATGTGCTCTTTTGGTTTGAAGTGACCTATCTGGCCTGAGGCCAGATAGCCCAAGGCACTCCAGCCATGGCTCCAGGTCATCTCTCAGGCTGAGCTCTGCCTTGACTCACAATGAAGCCCTTTAAGATCTGCCACAGACTTCCTATGAGTTATAAGTGCCTCTGAGTCTATTTGTATTATTGCAGCACTGCTCACTATCCAGTCCGGCACCCTGTGCTCCACTTAACATAAATTCAATAACCATAACATCATGCAATTCATTCGTTGGGAAGTATTCACTTTAAAGTGTACAGTTCAGTAGCTTTTTGTATACTCATAACAGTAGACCATCCCCACAGTCAATTTTAGGACATTTTCATTACCTCAAAAGAAGCCTTGTTTCCATTAGCATTCACTCCCCATTCCTTTCAACCTGTCCAACCCTAAGCAGCAACCTGTTGCTTCTGTCTGCACACCTTTCCCTGTTTTTAACATTTCATGTTGATGAAGTCCTATAATACACAATCTTTTGTGACTTTTTTCATAATGTTTTCAAAGTTTTTCACATCATAGCAGGTGTCAGTGCATCACTCCTTTTTATGGCTGAGTAATATTCCATTGTGTGGACAGATAATATTTTGTTTACCTACCTGTACACTGATGGGCAGGTGGGTTGTCTCCAACTTGTAGCTCTCATGAACATTCCTGTTCAGATTTATGTGTGGACTGTGTTTTTCTTTCTCTTTGGCAGATGCTTGGAAGCAGAATTATTGTGTCACAAGAAAACTCTGTGCTGAATTGATTATTTCCCATATTGGCTCCCTGGGGAGGTTTCAGTGGCATTGAGTTGCCCTTAAGAAGGAGGCCAAATTCTTAACATTATCTACAAGATCTACCTTATCTAGTCCTCTCCACCTTTTCAGTCCCCATCATGTCACTCTCATCACTTTGCTCCTTCTGCTCAGTCCCTCTGATTTGTGTGCAGTTTCTCAGAATTACAGGTACTTGCTCAAGCTCTCCCTCTCCTCTTTTCCTCTGAACCACTACCTGGTAGGCACTCTCTGAGCTCCTCCCTTGTATCCATCTAAGTGGGATCTCCCCTGTCACTTTCACTGCTTGATAGTTATTTGCGTGATGCTTGTTTAATCTCCCTAAATGGAGGCTCTGGTGAGCTTTAAAAATTCTAAGATCCTATGTTTTAATTATTGCAAAGCAAGGATCTTTTATAGAATTTGAAGTAAAACCAGGTAGAGAGGAGTATATTTGTATGGTGAAAAATTATTAATAAGTTATGGTTTATTTAGGAAGACCTCACATTGTCAAATTGGGTTTATAATCTGCAGTAACACTCATATCTCTCCCTGGGTATTTTCCTGCTTCTTTTGGCACTGAATCATATAAAAGAGTGGTCAGAAAACTCTTTGTTTTAAAGGTCAGATAATACATACTTTAGACTTTGTAAACCACAGGTTTTTCTGTAACTACTCAAATCTGCTATTCTGGTGCAAACACAGCCTCAGACTATAGGCAAATGAATGAGTGTGACTATATTCCACTGTTTCATTTACAAAAATAGTCAGTGGCATAGGTTTGAACCAGTTATTATCACTTACTGGCCTATATTTTAGAGTATTTTGATACTTTAGACCTTCACACTGTTTTATCTCTCCAGAATACTATTTCTCCTTCTACCCTTGTTCTTACAGATGACTCCCCAAAACTCAGCTTACCGTACTACAACCATACTTAAGAAAATTCCCTTGACCTACAAAGGAAAACTGAACATTCTCTACATCTCATGTGACTGTGTATAGTCTGAAGTCGTAGTGTATCTTCTGTAGCATGAAAATGATCCCATTTGGTTTGCCCTTGCTCTCCCTAGAATATGCACTCACCTGCAGAGTAAAGACCTCAACTTCCCTTCCTGTTTACCACACATGTTGGATTTCAGCACATTAAATATAAAACATGTGATATGCTCAGTTAAGCTGAAAAAGATAAAAGGGTTCATGGTGTGTACCAAATAGATCATCTGTATAAATTGCATAGACAAGTATATCATCGATAAAACAGGAGTTAAAAACTGTTAGCAGTATAAAGAAAGTCATTTAAATGAGAGGCAGAAGCAAAACACAGTATTTGAGATGAATCCAAGGTAAGGGTACAGTACAACTATATCTGCCCTACCCACCTTTGCAGAAGATGAAACTGTTTATTCTTTTTAACTAGAATTTTTCATCAAACAACAAAACAAAATTACAACCTCTTTGTCTCCTTGGAAACACCTTAGTAGCAATGCCTCCCCCAGTACACACCAGCACTCCCTTCTGTCCCATCAGTTACTACCCGCTTGTCTGAAGCAAATTCTGAAAGCAGTATCAATGGCTATTATTCCAAGGACTGGAGAAACAGCGTCTCCTAGTTATACCAGTTCAGAACCATGGCCAGCACCCGATTTTCATGCCTGTGCAGATTTCAGTTCTAGACTGAAATCTGGAATTACCAATATTTTGATATTTTTGACCTACAAAATTTGCAACTTCGTGTGCTTCAACCTAAAAAAATCTCACAAAAGAAGGAAGATGTCGAATAAATTGTGATTTCCTGCCACTCACCCTTTATACCAAAGTGGCGTGCTTATTGGGCCATTAGTTGTGCAAGTAAAGTGGTGGTTGGTCAGTACTCCCACTCTGCTCTGCAGGGCCTAGAATCATACAGAAAAGGATGCCATGAGCAAAATAGCAAGTTGTGTGGGCACTTTTATTCTAGGTCGGCCAAGATGCTTGAGGAAGTTGGGTGGTACTGTGCAAGGGGAAGTTCAGATGGTCCATATTAGAGTGAAACACAAGCCGATTGTAATGTGAACTGTCTGTGCTCTAAAACTCAGAACCTGTGCATGGATTTGGGGACATCTGGCCAAAAGAGACAATCTGGAACAATCTGGGTAGAAATTCAGAAGACTAACAGAATGCAGCTGGATCATGACACAGTCATAGTTGGCTGTTTGAGGCATTTGTGCACAAGTAAAATATCAAAGAAGAGATGCTGAGCTAGGGATATAAGAATAGTAAAAAGGGATTTATCTAAGAAATATGAGTCAATTCCTATAACTTTCATTGCCTCATTTGTAAAAGCAGGGACAGATGGAATCACTTTGGTGAGCTAGAATTTGTATTAAGTTCCACATGCTTTATTTTCCTTCATTTAAATATGCTTATTAGTAATATGTGTGTCAGAACAAAATCATTTCCTATCAGTCATTGCCAAACCATGAATAATCCCATGTAAAATATGTTTTCACTCTTTAGACAGTTATAACAACTTCACTGAATTTGGTTTCTTCCTCTGAAATAGACAGGATATGCTTTTGTTGAATCCTTAATGCATTGCCTGTGGCTGGGTTCACCTTCAGGGAATTCTCAAAAGACAAGTGGCACTTCTGTCTTGTCTATTGATCTGTCTTCTAGAATAAAAGAGACTTTCCTATAAACTGAAAGTCCTTAACTCATTCACTGTTTATTGTATACATTTGCTGAAAACCTACTCCATGAAATCAGCGCTCTACTTTGCTGAGGGGTCAAGACAGACAGAGTGCCTGTCCTTATGAACTCACCTTCTAGTAAGGGTGGCAGACAGTAAAGAATTAGCACCTAAGAGACCTGCAACAGTAAGAGTCCTGGCAACAAGATAGACATAAGAGGTACACCTTGATGGTTTGATCTAGTGGTTCAAAAACAGAAGACTTCTGTTTTGAGGAATAATATGTGAGAAATGAAAGAAAAATGTTGCAGGTGAGAAAACAGTGTCTTCAAAAACCAAAACTGGAAGTCAGTTTAGCAGACTTGAGAGTATTGAGGATAGGTGTGTGGTTAGACTAGAGTGGATCCAGGAGGATGATGAAATTGTGGCCTAGGATAGTCAAGATACATTTCAGGGATTTGTAACCACAGCAAGGATGGGGCATGACTGGAAAACAAAAGAGCAAAAGGTCCATTCTACAGTTTTAGAGATAACCTGGGAAGCAATGAGGTGAATTGAGTTTGGGTGTAAGAGCAGAAGCAGAGAGAGCCATGAGAAGATGGTCTAAGTAACATGGGTGAGAGAGGATAGGTTAGCTGAGAGAGTCACCAACAGAAAGTGAGAGCTATGAGATGTAGGCTAAAAAAGCTATGCTTCACAGGAACTTTTGGTGCAGCAGAAGTGAGGAAAGAGGGTGGGCATCAGGTGGGTGAGCATTATTCACCTAGGAGTTCATTCTGATTCCTCTTTTGCAAAGACAGAGCGTAGTTTGGAATTCCTGAAGAACAACAGCATAATAGTCCTAACTACTTGTGTTGTGTCCCCTGTGGGTCTTATCCCTAACAAACACAATTATAGAAGCTATGATCACCTAGTCAAGTTTCCCCGACCCACATCTGGATCTTAGCACCTTCTGTTTGATGAGGGACTGAGCAGCCTCAAGCTGCCCAGGGCAGGCTTGCCCAAAGCACAATCTATATGCCAGGACCTCAGCGCTACCTGGGATGACTTAACAAAGATGTCAGAGCACACTGAGATGCCTCTGAGTCCCTGGGGGCCCCAAGAGTCTATATTACTCAAGTTTTCTGTGATTCCATTATGATTAAAGTTTTCATTGTCACAAGAAAGCACCTAAGGTAAAATTTTCCATAATCATTTTTACAGTGTACATTTTAGTAATGTTAGTTATATTCACCTTCTGATGAAACAGACTCCAGCTCTTTTTCACCTTGCAAATCAGAAACCATACCCTTTAGGGACAGCCCCCATTCTTTCCCCCTTCAGCCCTTGATAGTCACCACTCCCCTGCTCCTATGGATGTGACCATTTGAGATACTTCATATAGCAGGATCATACAGTACCCATCTTTTTGTGACTGGCTTTTTCACTGGAGATAATGTCCTCAAGGTTTGTCCATGTTGTATTATGTGGTCAAATCCCCTCCTATTTAAGATGAAGTAACATTCTATTATACAATACACAGACCACATTTTCTTTTGCCATTCATTTATCAATGGATGTTTAGTTTGCATGTACCTCTTAGCTACTATGTGGCTATGAGCACAGGTGTGCAGTGCAGCTATCTTTTCAAGACTCTACTCTTAGTTCTTTTGAATACACATTCAGAAGCAAGATGCAAAATAGCTTTTTAAAAGCTTTGTTCCCAACACGAGACACTTAGAAGTGAAACGGTTCTGTATCTTGAGTGTTCTGATGAATGTAAGCAGAGAACTAAATACATAGGTGTGTGGGTATGTACACACATGAACACAAATAAAACAGGAAGTCTGAATCAAGCAGGACCATAGTGATATTAGTGATAGTTCTGCAACTATGTTGCCATTCAGAGACACTAGATAGAAAAAGTACATGGTATCTCTCAGTTACTCCCCATAACTGCATGTGAGTAAAACCATTTCAAAATAAAAAGTTCCGTGTGCACATATGGAGGAGTAAAAATGTAACCACAAATTAAGATGGTAAAAGAATATTTAAAAACTTAAAAATTAATAAACAGAGCTTTGCCCTCTCTGCCCTCGAGGCGAGCGTATGCACGGAAGGAGGGGACGTAGCTAGAAAAGGACGCTGCCATGCACGCCTGGTCCCAGTCCAGAATTCAAGCATGGTTCCTGAGGAGAAACTGAAACTGAGGCGAGACTGACCCAAAGTGCTCAGTGAGCTACAGGGCCAGGAAGCCTCAACCCAAAAAAGGCCAGTTTAGCAGAGATGGGGAAGTGACTATTTAATGTGAGTCAGAAACAGTGAGGTGAGCTTGGGGCTGAGGCCCCAGAGAGTGGGCATGGAGTCGGGTATTGACCACCTGCCTCAGAAGACACTGGGAACAGGGTGGATGCAGGAAGCAAGGAGACATCTGAGTGCAGCCCTTAGTCTTAGCCGAATGCACTCTTCGCATGGTTATCTAAACAGGGCACTGGCACCAAGAAGTGCAAGCATGTTTTTGATTCTTCAGGAGTTTGTGCTTCCTAAAGGAGTTTCCTCAGGAAAGTCTGTCAGAATTACCTTAGATGCTTGAGGTTGTGTGCTCTGGTCAGGAAGGTAAAGTTATAGGAATGCTTACCTTGCTTGCCAGGAGACTTGGAGGACTCAGAGAGCTGCCGCTAACTTCACACTTGCCATGCGCCCCATGTGTGAAATGCTTTCCACATCTTCCCTCTCCACTTTTTCCAGCAATAATGCTAGAACTAGGTCCCAATATCCCATTTCAAAGATGAGCATACTGAGAATCTAGAAAAGTAACTGGATACGTTTAAAGTGACAACTAAGGGGTAAAATTAGCACTTGAAGCGAGTTTTCCCTGAATTTAAAGTCCATGCCTAGACCGTCAGTGGTTTCCTGGTTCTCTGAACTCTTCAGCGAAATTAAGAGTGAACCTCTAAGAAAAAGCAGGCATTGGTCACAACAATGGCTCAGAAAAAGCTGATAGGAGGGCTTCCAGATAATAAACTTCTGTCATTTGCAGCAGACTTTTTTAAATCCAAAGATCAGACCTTTGAAAACCACAAAAAGCCCGCCCCTCTGTATGCCATGCCTATCCCGATGATCCCTGCCACCAGAGCACCTAGGACTCGCTTGCATCTGCCTCCTTAATCATCAAGACTGAGAGTTGCCAGTGTTCAAAGTGTAACAGAAACCTCAGCTCCCAGTTTGCAGTGAGTGATCACCAATCTGTAGTCATTGTCCAAATAAGCAGAGCTTCCAATAAATTTGAGGAATCCTTTTTAGCTCTGAGGTTGAGCACATGCTTATTGCAGAAAATCTGGAAAAAGCAGGGTGAGGCAAAGTAAAAAATGACCTGCAATAAAACCACAGCTAGTAATTTAGTATGCTCTTATTAGTGCAATGTCTTCATAGTTTGTAGTCAGCTATCTTTCTTCGTACCATGAACTCCATACCAGTAGTCACTTACTTTTTCTTTCCTAAAAGCGTTTTGACAATATAGTATCCTGCTCTGTGTAGCTACCAGTTTATTTCATCAACATCCTTTTAGAATATTATATTGTTTATATTTTTCCTATTTTTAAGCATATTGAAGTGTGTTATATATGTTAATGAACACCCTCGAACTTCTCTACCCCCCCCAATACACATACAATCCCCAGGCACAAGTTTTCAAGACTTGCAAGGCTTGTGAACAAATTGCATCTCAGAAAGATATTTTAATTTCATCAATAATGTTGTGAATGTGTTTCCAAACACTATTATAATTTTCTAATTATTTTGCTGATTTTGTAAACAAAAAACTAAGTCATTTTAATTTCATAATGTTGATTGCTTTTTTTCATGTTTTGTGAATTGCATTTTAGTCCCATTGATTTTTTTAATCCTATCTTTTTTCCCACAATATAGGATTTCTCCCCTCAGATAAGATCACTATAGTTTTCCCACCACCAAAGTGCCCACCACAGTCCTCCACCACACTCCACTATATTCTCTCCTTCCCCCAACTTCACTACTCTCCCTCTACCTCTTCCCCCCTCCCCGAGTATCTCTAAGGTCTGTTTTAAAGGGTCAATCTTACAGATTTCTCTTTGTCTGATCCTTTGTTTGTTTTCTCTAGATTCCACACATAAGTGAAAGCATCCACCATTTCTCTTTCTCTTTCTGTTTCACATAGCAAAATCCATTCCAATTCCATCCATATTAATCCAAACACATGCAGATGGCATGAGTTTATCTTTTTTGATCACTGAGTAGTAGTCCATTGTGTATATCTACTTCATCTTCTTGACCCACTCCTATCTTCTGGGGCATTTAGGTTGTTTTCATACCTCCCGACTCATTTTTAATCCTCTCTTTTTATACTAAGGATGTAAGTTTCTATTTTATAGATACAAATAATTTTTTAGTTTTCTGTTTATTTCATTTCATACTCTAGTCATATAAATTCTTGTATTTGTGTAGGTTAATCACTCAGTAATTCATGTAATGAGTCATACCTTTTGTACTTCCCCATTCTATTACATAAATATGCAAGGATTTTTTTTCTCTTAATATTCTCATCTACCTGGAAACTATTAGGCTATACTTTAAAATTTTCTATGTTAATCTTAGTTTTTTTAGATCATCATGTTTTGTAAGACACAACTTTAGATCTTTAAACAACAACAACAAAAAATTGCTTTCCATTCTGTTCTTCTGAATTTTCCTTTGGAAAATGACAAATGAAAACAAAATCCCCAGTAATTTTTTTCCTTGTGCTTTGTTCTCAAAAGTATTATATGTCTCATCTTTACACAGAAATCCCCTTAACCCCTGTACATATCCTTAATGGATCTGGCATAATTCCAACATCCTTGGTTTATATAAACTCAACTTGAACCAATTAAAATTTTCAGCCTGTGCTCCTCTTGGGGTAGTGGATACTCACAGAGCCTTTACCCAAGCTGCTTAAGTTGTTTTGAATATCTGCATAGATTTTTTTCTACATAATTAAAGTTACTTCAAAAATAAAACAGAAAAATGCCCTCAAAGTCCATCCTGGTTGTGAGCATGCATACATAAGAAAAAAAGAAAGAAATTTCCATTATGTTTGATGGAAAATGCACCTTAAAAATAAAATTTCAAATTGACAAAGTAAATAATGTAGCTCTAAGCAGAGCAAGTTTTTCAAAGAACATTTGATAATAGTATCAAGAGCTTTAATTAATAATCTTACTAGTAGGAAACTTTTATCACCCCTTTGATCATTTTCCGGGGAGCTATAAACACCCAGTCCATCAAGGGAAGACTACACACAGAGCTGTGTAATGAAGGGGAGGAATGTTACAAAAGTCTAAAAATATCTTTTCCCTGGGAACTCTCCAGGAGATGGTCCATAATGAGATTCAACTTCGATAAATGAATAAAACTGAGAAAAATCTCTTGAAATGCAAGTGATTGGTGTCAAAAAGAAATCTGGATTACTATAATGAAAAGGCAATTTCAGCAGGGATAACGACTGACAAATAAGAATTGAATCAAGGGTAATGCATCCACATTTACAGAAGTCTAAATAAGGGTCTTTGGAGAATGAGTGAACAATAATGTCACCAAATCCTCTGAAAAACAAACCTTTGTTTAGATTTCCTTTGTGCCAGAAATTGTGCTACACAGGCATATTTTTCTTTCCTTTCCTTTAACAATAAGAATAAAAGTCCTACCTCTGCAAACTGAAACCTAAAAACTGAAGTCATTAAATCAAATGTAATGATCATATGACTCAGATTGCATAGGACAGTTTTGGTTTCCACACATTGTCTTCGCACAGTTGTTAACAACACCTACTTTCATTCTAAAAGTCATTATATTTTGAACTTTTGAACAGTAAATCATGTGAAGACAGTGCCTAATCTAATGCTGCTACATAACAAGTTTTCACAGATATAGTGGTTCAAAACAATACATATTTGATATTTTGCCCTCCTTTAGACTCAGAGTCCAATGTGGACCTCACTGGGCTTAGATTAGTGTTCCAGGAGATCTATGGAGGATATAAAGGGGAACTCCTGGTTAGGAAAGCAACTGGTGGCTGCCTGCATTCCTTGGCTTATGGCTTCTTCCTCCATCTTCAAAGTCCACAATGACTGTTTAAATCCCTTCTCACATAGCATCACTCAGACCTTCTTTTTTCCCTCCCTATCAAGGATCCTTATGATTATACTGAACCTGTCCACATATACCAGATTTATCCATTTTAAGGTCCACTCATCAGCAAACGTAAGACCGTTTGTAAACTTAGTTCCCCTTTACCATTCAACCTAATATAGCCACAAGTTCTAGGAATTAGAACATTAAAATCTTTGGGATTTTACACTGCCTATCACTCTTTAGAGCTGAAATTTAAATACATGCTTTTTGATTCAAAGCATACTATAATTTCACTTATCAGTGAGGATCCTTTTGGTTGGGAAGATTTACTGGAGATGTAGGAAAGTGAAGATGTGAAAACATGCATATATTCTCATCTATGTATAGAATATTTGAATCCAAAATAAAGTGATTATGACATGACACTATATTAATTAAACAACTCAGATGTGAGGAACAAGGTAATTTAAGTTTCATATGAATCACATAAATTTGAATTCACTTTTTCATTTTTTAATCACAACAAGCATTACACCCAGAGTAGATAATGTATTTTTCAAAATCTCCCAGCCATCTCAACCTTTAAATATTATCTGTTATAAATAAACTCATAATACCATACTTACAGAGAAATCTCTATGGGATTCTTTATTTCCATGAAATGTTTATGGAAGTTTTTTTGAAACTGTGAATATCTTTGAGTTTCTGGAGACATATTTTCCAACCACCTTCCAGAAATATTATATCTCATTAAGATATAATATACCTTCATCACCTTCATTAACATTAGGTCTCATCTTTCTCCTGGTCCACTGTGGAGGGAAATGCTGTTGTCTTAATTTTCATGTGCATGTCAAGATTTTACATTAGTCTGTTTCTGCACTAACAGTCATGGGTGACTGGAAATTTCCAATATTTGCTAGTTCCCTATCACACACAGTCAATGTTGAGCTATCATTTTGTGTTTCTAATATTGTAACTCTTCACTAATATAAAGATGGATTTTTAATGAGAATAAAAGATCCATCTTTGTGAACTGTCAGCTATTCTAAGTGGATATTCTAGAAGAGGTAATCCAGAGATGGTGTAAAAGGGCAGCATCCAATCCAGTTTAGTATTTAGAGGGAACATATTCATCTGGGTAAGAGACAGATGTTTTGTTTGTGTTTAAAGAGAAACTGAGGCACATCATGGCAGAGTCATAGTCTATCTATTCTCTTCATTTTATATGATTCTTCCTGAATAAAGAGTAGAAAAGCAGGTGGGCACACCCACAATCCTCTGTTTAACCAGATGTTGAACTGCATCATCTCAAATAAGCTATTTACAATATGTGTGTGTTTTATTTCACTTGAGTATTTGGCCTGAAGCAGAATTATCAGAGTTCAAAGAGGTTACTGGAGTGTTTTCTAAATTGTTTCCTCCAAAATGATTCATAAGTCTGTACACCGAATGTGCCGCACATTGCTTCTCATTCTATTGATCCAGATTTGACATCTGTTGCTTAGGTCATTTTATATTATAAAAAATAATGGCTTTTAAGAGCCAGCTTCTTCATTTTGGCCTTCACCCAAAAAACCTTGTAGCACATTTTGTTTTTCATCAGCTCATCCCTTTGGGTTAGATCACAGTATCAAATTTTGTCTGACTAAATTATGTCTTTCATAAACAGAGATGAGATGATGAGCCAAATGAAGGGCAAGATGTTAATAGTCTGTTGTGACGCTAGAGGCCCGTGTGCTTGTACGCTTTGTAATTTGGTTCATCGTGTTCCTGCTTTATTTTTGAAGAATGTTATCTACATGTCGTGTATCTCCCCTCTCCATTAGCATGATGCATTAATTAGTTTGAGGAGCCATCAGTTGGCATGTTGTCTTGATAGCTCACACATCTAGCAGATACCCCCAAGATACAGAAGGAGAGAAACCCTGCTGGGGGGGCTGGGAAGGTGGCCGAGGGGGTCCTACACTCACACACTTCCATCAAAGTTATTCTGCCAACTTCACTTCCACTGTGGCTCCTGTGGCTTTTCATCATCTCCTCCCCATCTCAGAAGTCGAGTGTCCTCTTTCCTCCCGGAAGAGGTCTTAGGCACCAGCTCTTACTACCTCCCTCCCCACTGCCGTGGCCCCTGCAGTGAAGCGATTGATTAGCTTGTGTTCATGTGGTGCTGTCATGTCTTTGCCCTCAGATAAAGTATTTTTGCATTAAACTAATTAAGGATGACTTGAAGCCCCGGATCCTCCCCCGTGTTGTTTACTGTGGTTACGTGAGAACTGCATCTATCAGAACAACATTTTTCTTTTCAGAAAGTCCGTGACATCCTGGAGGGAGTTCTGTAGCAAAACTGGTGCTGTGAAACATGACCCTACTGCATGTGTCCATGGGCACAGGGGCTCACAGTGTATTTTAGTGTGTATCTTGAATGTGTATTAGGAAAAGCTGCTAAGTCCACCATACTCCTACATTCATGGCTCATTTGAATTTGGAGGAGGCAATAGTGAAACAGCTATCATTGGGGAGCAAAACTATAACCCTGTTCCTAAAGAGAATTAACCAAAAAGGGTATGGGGAGTCCAGGAAAGGACATCTTGCAAGCATGGGAGGAATATGAATTTAAGAGTCAAACCCAAGTTTGAGTCCTTCCGAGCACAGCATAGGACATGGACCACTTAGATTTCTCTGAGTCTCGTTGCCATTGGGCATTTCTTCAGGTTGTTTTGGGTCAAAGGAGAAAGTGCATGAAAAGAAAGCAGACATGTATTGAATTCCAAGTAAATTTTAGTTCCTTTCTTTTAAGAGGCAAGTGATCTAGGTGAGATACTTAGGTACCGTTCACCTCTGTAGTCCTTGTTCATGAATTAAGACCCCTCTGTGAAATGGCCCACACACACAGCTCATGCACCCAGGACCGACTGCCTGCTTTCAGATGCCAGGGATGGAAGGAAGGGAGAGATGGCTGAAACTGAGGCCAAAGCTTTGGACTCCAGTCTCTGAAAGAGGATGTGCCTCTTTAGATGCAGGTTCTGCCATCCATTTTAAATTGGGGGTCTGTTATCTGCCATGTGTTGGGTCTCAGCTTTGGGCATTAGTAAATAGGCAGGGCATCCACCACTCTGCTGTCTTTATTGGGCCCGTCAGGGAGACAGACACTGCCACACTGAATTGTCACACAAATAAGCAGTGGGAAATGTTCTAAAGGAAAAAACACAGGTGCCATGGCAGTGTAAACCAGGGACAACTCTCCAGCCTGAGGGGTAGTAAGGATCTCCCCCAGCACTGGTGATATCTGGGCTTCCATGCTAGAGCTAAATGGAGACAGCAGGTCGGAGCCCACCCTTGGTAGGAGAGTTGCAGAGAATAAGGGGCAATATGAGTTGGGTGAACATTCAGCAACGTTCTCACATTAATGTTGCTCAGTCTGTGCCAATATCCTATGAGGTGGCTATGTAGGTTCTTATTAGTAACATGAAACAAAGATGCCAGGAGAAACGGAACCTGCTCAGAGCTGGGGTCCAGTCCATGGAGAGGACTGAATGTCAGGTCTCCCAAATTCAGAAATCTCAGGGACTTCCAATAGGGCCTTCAAGAATATGCCCCCCCCCCGACCCTTTAAAGCTCCCTCCATTCACCATCAGGTCTCTTTTTCTCTCTTCCTGGAAGGGCTAAGCTTTCCAAAGTGGGGGCAAAACCACCATCGAATCTCTCCAAGTGCTGGCTTGAAGGTAGATTCTGAAAGAATGTGCAGTTCTGACAAGTCCCTGGATGCCCTGTAGGGCCCCTAAAGATGATTCTCACTGGCTGTCCCTCCAGCGCCATCCCCCGAGAGGGCCTCTCTCTTCTTCTTTGGTTCTCCAGCATTTCACTTCTCGCTTAGTAAGCAGTTCGCATCTCTCTACTTTCTTTTTGGAGTCTTTTCAGAAAGTGATCAAACCAAAGAGGCTCTGTGTTCATGATGCTCAGTTGAAGATTAGGAGATCAGAAAAAAAATTGATTTTCATGGAAGACTTGTGTGCAGGTTTGTGTGCGTTTTCTCTGTGTGTATCTTATGGGTGCCTATGGCATGTGTGTTGGTGTGTATGTGTGTGTACATGTGGTATGTGTGTTGGTGTGTGTGTGCACGTTGGTGTGTTATATTTATGTGTCTCCTTGTGCGTGCTTCTGTGTCCATGTGTGCCCACCTGTACATGTCTGTGTGCCTGTGTCTGCAGGTACCTGTGCAGAGGCTGCTGCAGACAGAGCTGCAGAAAGCATCACCTGCCCAGCCTGTGTGCTCAGGATGATGAATGAGCTCCAGTGCAATGACATTCCCAGCAGGAGTACAACTCTGACTTCTATCTGGAAGTTATTTACATGCATCTGAATCTCGGAACACCATTTCCAAGCTCTGCAAGGCCGTTGGGCTTCCACCTCCAAGCCCTGTCCCTAGGGCAGCATTGGACAAGCAGTAACAGGAACCTGAATTCCCTAGGGGCTCCCTCATTTGATCCTGGGTGGGACTTGAGAGTCTCCAAGGCAGTGCCAGTGTTGCCATGCCTGTGACTGTGCTCTGATTAGCAAGGTACAAAAATGGGTGTCACCCAGGTTGGCCCAACAGAATGTGGTCAGAGCCCAGCCTACCTGCCAGGGACCAGTATTTAGACAGGACTTTGTCCAGGAACCTATTTCATCTGTCTCCAGCTAAAAGGTTTTGAGCATCTCCTCTCCTTCTGATTCCACAGTAGACCATTTATGTCATTCCTCAAACCCAAGAAGACCAACAGCTGAAAATAAGAATGTTTTAAAATTCGAGGTGTTCTAGAAAGTCAGTGAGAGGAAAAGTGACTTCTGTTTCCTTAGCACAATTATCTCCTTGCTTTCTGCCTGAACTACCTCTGTGTGCTCTCACAGTAGGTCTCTACTTAGTGGTGTCTCCCTTCAAGCATACAGCACAGGCATTAGCATGCCTCCCTCGCTGGCATGCCAGCATGTTTTGTTTCTAGAGCCCCAGAACATATCTTATACCTCAAAGGAAGAAAATCCCAGCCCTGTCATTTCAGACTAAGGACTTGTATGTTTGGGGTATTTTAGATGGGAAGGTAGGAAGCTGAACATTCACTCTCTCACACTGGGGTACCCAGAAATTTAAGGGCCCCATCAGGTTTGGCATTCACTAACCCTGAGTCTCACTTCATATTCTCAGTTATGAAAATGTCTCGGAATATCAAGTTCCTTTATAGCAAGTGATTGGGAAGACAAGGCTGTAGTTTTAATAGCTTCTTCATGCATAGCCACCCACTTAATTGTTACCCACAGTGGTGACATGGCTTTAAAAATTATTAAGTATTTAACAAAAACTTAACAAAACTCTGGCATTTCCTGTTACATATCTTTTACTTGGTATGCTGTCTCCCTTTGTTAGGAATAGATGTGAATGCTTTCACCCCCTATATCTGCAGGGGTGGCAGAATATGCAGGAATATTGGCAGAAAATACAAACTTAAGAGAACTGTGCCCTCTGTGGCAAAATATGGCCTATTTGGTTTTTTCTGTTTGCCCTCTTTTCTTCAGCCATACCAGCTACCTTCTTTGGGCTTGCTACTTCTTGCAGTTCAGCTCCCTGTTTTGTAACAACTCAGATCTTTGTGGTTAACAGCTACTTGGTCCTTCCAACTGCCT
>PVHY01006294.1:0-75596 GCA_004024945.1 Uropsilus gracilis
AGTTATTTTTTGGAACTAGGTCTCGCTATGTTGCCCGAGCGGGACTCGAACCGTGATCCCTAGCTCTGGCTGCTTCATAGGCTGAAGCTTACAGGCACGAGCCACCGTGCCCGGCCAGAATTATGGTCTTGAGACATATTAAATCCTCTTCCTTCTGCATCTGGGCATCCTCACCCATCCAAATAAATGGCAGTTGTACTAGAAGCAGTTTGTAAACTTTTTTTCTGCATAGATTCTTTTCCAAATGGTATGAGATAAAACCAAGACAAAATCCTTAGTACATCCATCTTTTAAAAATGATGCATATTGAAAATACTAAATCTAGAAAATTTATGTTCCAATTTGCTAACACCTCTGAATGAATGGCCACACTAAACTAGGCAAGTCCTAAGCAGTCCTAAGCAATGGGGTAAATAAGCAACATCAGGAGCTTTCTACAAGCCGTTTATTAGCAACGTTGATCCTTGTTCCAGTGTAGACATTCATGGAAATACAAAACTGCTCAGACAAATGCTGTTGAGTGGCATAGGTAGGAAAGAATTTTAGAAAACTAGAATGACCAAAGAAAAAAAAAACAAAAAAAAAAAACAAAAAAAGCCTTCAAGTTTGGTCCTTCAAATGGGCATCTATGAGTTAATGCCCTATGGAAATAATAATCATGAAGTTTTTACTGTAGGAAACACAGTAAATAGGGAAATGGGGGTCAGGTGCTGGATAACAGAACTAATTGTAGTCTTATTAGACATCCACAAGGTTGAAGCAGTTTGGTCTTTAAGAAGCACCAGTCCAGAGAAGACAGAGAAATGCAAAAAGTTATTGTAGAGATCAGATCTGTTCCATATTAGATGATCCAAAGATGGGCTAAAGTAGCACTGTGATCATTTTGAATTAAAGAAACAGTGAGTGAATGATGTCCTAGATCTCCCTTTATCCTAAATTTTCTTTGACCCTCCTCTTTACACCCCTTGAAAGAAAGAAACTTTTTTGAGAAGCTACCATCCCTGCAGAGATGGTTTAACACCCTCTTTGTCAGAGAAGGGGCGGGAAGTCATGAAACAAACTGCTTAGCTCACTAAACTAGCTGTTCAAGCCAACACTTTCAGGAATCTCTTTGTACTGTCTGCTCATCACAGATTTATTACTTCATTGGCTAAAAGCAATGTAAACTGTTTTGTTCAAACAACAGGATTCATATATTATGAATCTCTGTGTGCTTGAAATTAAATGTGTCTTTCTTGTTACTCTCTCTCCCATGTCAATTTATTATTCTGCCAATGAAAGGAATATTAGGAGGTGAGTAGGGGTCTCCTAAAATTTTTCCTACCATGTTAGCAATACAAAACTATTAATTCTTCTGTACCAAGTGCTTTGTAGAAAATTCCCTCCTTGCCCCCCAAAAAAAGGGCAGCATCACTCTGGTTCCTACATTTTGTCTGTGATTCAACCCTCGTGGTATTGATCAATGAATTCTTGCTTTTATGTTGATCAGTCTTTGGAATATCTCATTTGCTATAACACTAAATGGTTCAGCTATATCATTATAGCATATAACTGATAGCATAATATGCTATGTGTCCTATGTTGTATTAGCTATGTTATACATATATGTATACATTATATATCTCAGATCATTATTATATTTGGATGGGGTTAAGAATGCAAAAGTCTAATAATAGACCATTAAATAATGAAGTACTGAGGTGATATGAAAATAATGCCAAAACATATAATAAAAAATAATAAGGCTTCAAAACAGTACATATCATCTGTGTGGAGGGGGTGGGGAGCACATCAAAAAGGAATCTAGAGTCATATTTTCTTGTATTTCTGCATAAAGATGTTTTGGAATCATTTGCATAATTCTAAAAAACAGATGAAACAACAGGTTGCTTTTTGGGGTACAGAGAGGGATACCATACAAAAGGGAATGAAGAGAGTAAAGGAGTATTTTGACTGTATACATTTTATGTTTTTGAACTAGGTGAATGGAATGTTTCATCTATTTTTTTAATGAAATTAACATATCTTGAAACTTTGGGGGAAAAGTTGATTACTACTAGATTGTGTCCAGGTGAATGAAGTGCTGAGCATGAACGTAAGAGTGAGAAGGGAGGGTATGGAACTAATTTCAAGTAGAAGGTTGAATGTTGGGTCCCTGCCCTGATTTTAGAAGCTGTGCTGTAGAGGTGGCAGAAGGGATCTTTTGGTGGGGGAGTTAAGAGATATGGATGGGAGTCAAGCAGGGGGCAGGTCATAGGGTCTTTACCTGACAAGTTACCAAAGCAGATTTCATTTCAAAGTTGATGACAGTATTGAAGGGTGATGATAATCATGTCCCTTAACACAAGTACATGGGTGATGGTGGGTGGTCAGATCTAGGAATGGTTATATACATGTTTATTGGCCATCTTTTAGATGGGAAAAAAGGTGAGGTGATGACCAGGGCAAGGGCAGCGAGAATGGGGTGTGTGTGTGACTGATATCAACTCATAACTTGATCTTGGCTATGTCTTTGATTCCTTATCTCCTCCATGGTTGAATTTTGTCCTTTCTCTCATACTGTACTTTCTTTGAATACCACCTTTATATTCAATGTAATGATGCTAACAATTTGCAATAATAACAGTGTCTATGTTCCCATATGCAGGATCAGCAGTGCTGGGAGGTAGCCAGATCTCTGGTGCTGGGGTCAGTTGAATGGGCACAGATATCTTATATGATCTCCCATTCAGGCTTCTGACTCATCACCTTCTTTCCAAATTCTCCTTTTTTAAAAAATTTCTGTCACGCTAGTATACAGGCTTATCGGATGCTTTCATGACTAGGGTTTTATTTCTCTCTATCCCAAGATCTAAGTGACAAGAGAGAGACTAGGCATTGCTCAACAGCAAAGTTGTATCCATGGATAAATCACACACAACTTGCTTCTCAGTTTTCAGAGAGCTACTGCTCTCAAATCCCGAGGAACACCACCACCTACTCTGGTCACCTCCGTCAATCTCTCCTTGGGCCCTTCTAGTTGTTCCTAACTTCCAACAGTGGAAGAGGTAGTTTGGTGTAACCAAACCTCAAAGACTTTTCCTTATTTCAAAGGCTTTTGTATGTTTGCTTCATTGTTGCCAGTGTAGTACAGGCAATAATATTGAAACCATTAATTCTTTTTCAGTTATTAGGCTGACATCACAGAACATATAAGGCAGCTGATACAGATAGTAAGAATCACAATTCTAATCATTTTAAACATATTCAAATAAATGAAAAATCTGAGAGACTCATATAAAATCAACCACAGCATGCTTTCATAGTTGTGAGACAATTTCAGGATAAATTTTATTTTAATATGAAAAGATAAAATATTAGAAATCTTATCCTGAAGGTATGTTATACAAGAAAAGTCAGAGCTCAGTAACTTATCTTTTATTGCCAAAAGGCTAAACAGTAGTCAGGATTATGTATGGATGCAGGCAGTTTTGGATATTCAATAAACATGTTCAAGGGATTCATTTAGAAGCAACACACTCTTTATTTAGAATTTCTCTTTAGCATAGGTTTTTTTCTTATGAAGTATTTTCATCGTGTGATTTGCTTGAGTTAGAATACTATGGGGAATGACCTTTTTATGTGTAGATTTCTATTTTGTTTTATTTTTAAGATGTAACATTGCATTTTAATATTATTTAAGTTTCAGGTGTGCATTCTCCAAAGTAGACCTGGGTAAACACTACATTAGTTCACCACTAAAACTTCTATTTCATCTTTCACCATCCAATTGTCCCATTTTACATAATGTACCCTCACCTTTCTACTCCCTTTTCTCTGGTGACTGCTATTAGTCTTATCTAAAGTTTGTTTTCATTTTATTTTTATTCATTCCTTTGTTTTATCTTTATATCACATGTGGGTGAATTCAGATGAGTCAGATGAGAAAAGGATGTTTTGATTCTATAGCATATTCTGCTGAATTTATACAGTTGGACTCAGCTTCATTTCACAAAACAATTTTTACTATGAATCACAAAATAGCAATTTACTATGAATTATATTTTTAACGGGACAGATACTGTGCACATATGAAAGATTTTAGAAAAACATTTTCAATATTAAAAATATTAATAGGAACTTTCAGATTCTAGTCTATATCATATATCATAATATACTATAAATGTATTATATATACTATATATACACACACTATATATTATAATACACATATATAATATACATGTATTATATAAATAGTATATGATAATATATAAAAATAGAGTATCTTTCATCTTAAAATGGGCAGGTTGAGTTTAACAGAAAATTACTTCCATGTTTCCAATACAATGATTGAAACATTTATTTTGTCACACATGTAATAGATAGGAGATTAAATTAATACCAGAAAATAGGAAAAGCCTACTAAACTTATACTGACACATGACAGTACATTATACCAAAAATTACAACAATGACAGAAAACAAGAATAATGATCCCTATGCATCTTTAAAAGAAAGCTCCTTAGCATGTAAGTGCAACCTCCTAAAATTCATTATCAATTACTCTTCATCAACAAGAACACTGATGGATCCTTGATTTTTTAAGTTCTATTCTTCAGCCTTTCCAGAAAATTATAATTTAAATATGTTCTGAAACGCCATTTTTAAATGTGACATGTGGATTAAAGAAAATTAATAGATGATATAAGGTAAGACTGCTATTCTAGTGATCCCTAAAACATATTGCCTCCTGGGGTTTTCACCTTTCTAGAGATGAAAAGGGCTCCTACATATACACTGGCTTGATTGTATGGCACTATAATTAATGGGACAATAGTAAGCATTACTCTAAAGGAGGCTTCATACATGTTTTTATTTTGGTACTTCACTTAGAATTCAATGACAGATGACTGGTTGAAAAAATGTGGTACATATACACAATGGAATATTACTCATCAATTAAAAATGACAAATTTGATGAATTTATGGAAAGCTAGATGTACCTAGAAGAAATCATTCTAGCAGAAACGAACCAGATAGAAAGGGACAGAAACCAAATGGCTTCACTAATATATGGTCAACCAAATGAAACTGCACAAGGGGAGAATGGGGACCAGCTGGAGTGGGTGGGAAGGGGAGGTGGTGGGTGACCCCCAGGGACTGAAATGATGTGAAATATATATAAATAAATAAAATTTAAAAAAAGAATTCAATGCATCACAGAACCAAGAAATAAACGTATACTGATTTCAGTTATTAAAGCTTGAAGTTGCTTACTACATGGCAGTAGATAGTGGATACAGTAAGTGACAACAGAGGTATCTTTAAGTTCTTAATAGAACGTCAAGGTACAGTCTTCACTGGCATACACTTCTTATCTATCAGTCATCCATTATTTACTTTGAGCCTCTATTTATGATTTGGTTTCTGACTTAAGCCATTTGTGCAGATGGACTGATATAGTTGTGGTTTATATGAAAAGTGTGACTGAGACACTGACTCATAAAAAATACCAGAACTTTGTTGGATCTTGAAGGAACACCATTATTGATAATGATACATACCTTCAATTAATTTTATTCTACACTCTATTCAAGCTGTGGGTGGGATGTCAGGTGAAATCCTGTACGCACACCCACTTAAAAGTTAAATTAAATGACTTCCTTAAACCTCCTTGGTTCTGTCAAACCATTTTCCATATCTCTATCTATATGGAACCGTATTTTGACACCAAATTTAAAGCACCAAGACTCTTGCAGGATTTGTATCCTTCAAGAGCAATTATTTGATACATGAAGAATATTAGTTTTATACTGAACAACTCTTCAACTCTTCTTTCTCTGGAACAAATGTGCCTGAGTGAAATAATACATTAATAGGAGTAGCAGAAGTGTATCAGCAGAAAAATCCAAAGTAGCAAATGGACAATGCATCTTTTCTGGAGAACAGGGATACCATTTCATTGCCTGGTATGGACTATATTTCACCTTAGAAATACAGCAACTAACGGACTCTGAGCAAAATGTTTGGACATCAATAGGAAAAACATGTAACCCGCCTTAGGTATAGCTCATGTTAACATAATTGCTATTGTTTCCTTTGTTTAAAGGCATGTTTTCCATGTGCTTGCTTATGGCATTATCTACCAGGTGGCTGTGAAGAAAAGATTTAGCTATAAAATTCCACTGAAAAAGAATCTTGATCAGACAATGACATAAGTGTGACACTTACAGAGAGCAGTATTTGGACAGCGCTGTGGATGACCTCGAGGTACTGGAAATCTATGATGCAGTCTGTGACAGAGACATATGTGTAGTCGTCCATCAGGCCATGGGCTGAGGGAGGCAGCACTCTTCGGACACAGCCAGGCCCATGTTCCCGCCACCATGACCGGTGTACAGAGATGTTGAATGTCATTAGGTCTGTATCCTAGATGAGCATAGCAAAGGAAGACAATCACATCACATCACCTCACATCACATTTTGATTTCACTTTGGAAAGAAATCAGAGTAGTATTATTGAAATAATTAAATAAAACTATTGATCAGGAAATTTTATTTGATATCAATAGAAGTACTGAAATAATTTAAATTTCATGTGAAAAGTAACAAAAGAGAAAACCAATAACGACTACATATCCTATGCCTAAACTACTGGATGAAATATCCAGTACACATCAAATACCCAGATGTGAAATCCTGTACGCACACCCACTTAAAACATTATTCTTTTTACCTGAGAACACTTTGTCTATATTATCTTGTAACTTCATCATCATTGACCTCACCATCATCACATACTGAATACTTTATTACATACTAGATACTGCTCTAAATGATTTTTATCTATTATATTATCTAATATTCATGTAGGTACATTCATCAACCAAATTTGCTGTAGGTTAAAGTAAAGGTCTCCTTGAAAATATTTGTTTTAATCTCTGAAAACTGTGAATTTCCCCTTACATGGAGATAAAGGAGTTTGCAGGTTGAACTAAGTTAAGACCATGAGATGGGAAGATAATCCTTGATTACTTTTGTGGACCGTGAATACAATTATGCATCTTACAAGAGGGAGGTATAGGGAGACTAGATCTAGGAACAAAGAATAGGCATCCTGATCTACTGGGAAGAACAGAGTTCAGACCTTCTGTCACCACTGAAGGCCAATAAAGAAGAGGTAGGAATTTCATTTTTAAGGTGTGCTGCAATCAGACATCCAGCAACCTGGAAGATGGAGATTAACACCTTAACAAAACCACTTTAACATCTCATTTCCAGCTGGATTTTTATAGTGAGTTGAACAAAGAGAGTTCAGAAGCAGGCCAGTCTTTGCTGATATCAGCAGCCTCTGATGTCCAGCCCCCAAAGCATCTTATCGTCTTCCTGGACACCTGTCCTCACACTCCCAGGGCACTGAGGCTGGCCTCCTGATAGCACTGGCTCCCACACTCCTCCAGAAGTGTCCTTGGGCTGGCAATTAACTCAGAGTACATGGGCCATAAACAAAATGTGTGTGCAGGTTTACTACTCTACCCTGTATAGTGTCTTGTCTGATCGCCTTCTCCTCCAGAGCCCCTATCACTGACAGTGGAGGCAGAGACTGGAGCGATGCAGTCACAAATGCAGGAAAGTTAACAGCTACCAGAAAGTGAAAAAGAGAGAAATTCCCCTAGTACCCCAAAAGGAGTAAGATCTTTCTAACACCTTGATTTCAGTTCAGTGAAACTGATCTCTGACTTCCAGGCTCCAGAATTATGAGACAATAAATTTCTTTTCTTTGAGACATGTAGCTTGTGGTAATTTTTTATATAACAGCTATGAGAACTAATAAGGTGAAAAGTAAGTCACAGACAGGTAAAATAAATTGTCCACTCTTGTTAATGAATAAAATAAATAAACTGTCTATTTACTAGTAGACACAGAAATTGATCCTATGTACCTTTTAGCTATGACGTGGTGATACCCCATTAATTACTCTGTCTCCCTTCCAACTGCTTATAATTTCTTACATTTTAAACAGCTAAGTCCTATTTTTTATTGTTTATGCACAAATATCACCACACAGGAGGACAAGAACAACAACAACAAAAAAATCTTTGAAATTTTACTTATCAATGAAAGTTTTCAGAGCTCTTAGCAGAGACAACAGCCTAGTGACTTAACCTTCAAAAGACATCCTGTAATATGTGTGGAGTGTCAGTCATTGGGGGGGCTCGTGAACTCTGTGTGCAGGGTAGTAAGCCAGAGCAAACCAATCAGATACTGAACTTGATGAAAGTAATGAACCAAGCCTGGGGCTCCTTTTGAGTCACGTAAACACAAGTCACCAAATCTCCCTGGGCCAATGAACATGCATTAAAGAGTGGCCAGGAAGACTTGGGGAAACAGGGATAGGCAGCTATACCTTCTAACATTGGTTCCAGGGCTTGATCTGTGAAATGCTTGTTGATAAGATTGGAACTGTGAGCAAGGGTCAAGAGTATGATTCATTACAGTATCTGATGATAAAAACAGATAACTGCTAAGTAGACACATCTTCCCTAAAGCCTAAAGCCTAAATAACATATTTTCACTTTTACCCCTGACTCTCCTACCTCATATGGTTGATGCTGTATATATTTTCAATGAATAAAACAAGGCCAGGGGCTCACTGCTCTTCAGCAGATTCACCACTAGCAACCCACTCCATGAATCTGTTTCTTTATCAGTTTGTTGTTGTCCCCACAATCCCTGCTTCTTTACCAGTATATTGTCCAAATGCAACAAGTCAAGTGGGAGTAAGATCATATGTTTTTGCCATAACTAACAGGAAGAAAACAGATGGTCTTACTTCAATGTGAAATATAGAGAAATCAAACAAAAGATCAAGAAAAAGACCAAACTGGCAAGCTGACCTGGAACTGAGGCATACAGCAAAGGAGAAGGAAGGAGGGATGATAAAAATAGGGGTGATAATGATCACAAGGGAATGTGGTAGCAATTTACCAGTGATATGGTGGTGGGAGGACTATGGGGACTGTAATGTAGAAAAAAAAATTAAGTTATTAAAAAAAGATGAGAAATCAGAATGTTGATTCCTAAGTAAACCAAAGGTTAGAGTTGCTCACATGTTGTAAGAGAGAAACCATGGTGAACACCATCAACTGAAATAGTTAGGCAAGTCTGATTACCTTTTTACCACATCTTCAAAGAGACAATAGAATTTGACACTTATCTGTGATGTTATTTGTGACAATCTGCATGTGCACAGAAGCAACACACCTTAAACTAAAATCCAAACTGGTCATTAAATTAGGAAGACAGTAAAAAGACTTTCTGGGCTTCATTCAAAAGCATGGGGTACATGTACAACAATCCCAGGAATTCAGTGATCTAGAAGCTCTCCATATGTGGACCTATTTGTAACTAACCAACCCAACTAGCTAAGTGCATATTTCTCTGATTCCTAGCTTTGACTCCACCCACTCTTTCTTCCTCTGCTCCCATACAAGGCCCTTGCCCACATCAGGCCAGCAGGACAGATCTGAGCCTTGCCTTCTGTCAGCTTGCTGGTCAACTCTGAGGTAAATGTTCTTTTCTCAAAAGCTGGTGCCATATTAATTGGCTTCTATGTGTAATAAGTAGTAAGTCTTTGCTTGGAACAGGATAAGGTGTGATGCAAAAAACAGGACAAGGTGGCCCAAATCGACCAATGTGCAATACAAAAATGTACTTCTGCATACAATGCCTCCTTGAGGACTATCCTCAGTGGTGTAGAAGAACAAAATCCGCTACTCCCAAAATGTGTCTCATTGTCATAAGAATTATTTCATTAAAGGAACTCTGAAAGTTGGTTGGAAGTTGCCCTTTTGTAAGAGGCATTTGTATTTGTAGAGGAAGACTCTCACTATTTATGAAAAACCATCTATTAAACTCTTACAATGGGTATGGCAGCAATTTAAATCTTGGCCATTTAAATCCTGGTCTTCTCTTTGTTGCTGTGCCTTTCCTGCTGACCTTCTCATGACTGAGCTTGCTCCTTCATGCTACCCAACATCTTTATTTATAACTGAAGATATTTAATTTGATGTTGTCAACCATTTTGTTGATTTACTCAGTTCCACTGGCTTTCTCCCATGTACACAGGTGTATTCATTATAATTAAACTTCTTCTTGTGTTTATTCTCCTGTCAAAGGTCTGTTATTTGACTATTCGCCAGTCTAGAAAAACCCAGAGGTGTATGGGAAGATTTACCCCTCACCCCCGAAAGATATTCCTTTAGATCCAAAAATTGAGTTCAGAACTCTGAAAAGTTAGAGGAAGCTGGTATCTTAAATGCTAAGTCCTTGAATTTATAAATGTCTGGGACTGGAAATAAGCATGTGGCAGCTCTCTGAGCAAAGAGAGTGGGGGTACACTCTGCTGTTATTCTCTGCTGTACAAAGTACATGAATCACAAGGCTATAAACATATTCTGTTCATTTTTGTAGACTAAGTTAATCAGAGCAGGCAGGCCAGGTTTGAATGCTCATGATGAAAATGAAACTTTTGAGACCCCACCCCTTTTTTTCTCATCCCCCTCATCTCACACCATGCATTACAACTTACACCAAAGTGAAACTACATTTACTGAAGGTGATTTTGTTCCATGCTTCTTGACTTGGAAGTACCACTGCTGGAAGTGAAGATGTCAGATTCTAAGGGGCCAGTACATGGGCTGCTACTCTCTGCAAGGGCTTCCTACTACTTCCATTTACTACCCTTCGGTTGGTGTTAGAAACTGGTGCCAACTACTGGTAGGCCAGATTGACTACTGCTAAGTTTCTCCTCTTTACCTTTTGGTCTTCTGGTTCTCTCTATTTCTCTTTCTCTCTCTGTCTCTCTTTGTCTTCACCCTTCCAATGCAAATAAACTCTCTCATTAAGCTTCTCTTTATGCATGATTATAGACTGGTTTTTGTCTTGTTCCTGAGTGCTGAGGAAGGAGCCACAAAACAAGCCACCCCCTATTTCCAGGTTTACTAGCTTTCAGTTATGGGTACCCTAGTTTAAAATTTTAAGGAATCCAAAGTACCATTAAAAGTATGTTTTTATGAGTAATAAAATATTTTACATTATTTTTGGTTTGTTACATGTATCATTCAGTTACCTTCACAGTTGCAGCACTTTATTAATAAAACATTTTATGTGCTTTTGGTTGGTTGCTAGCTCGCTACATGTATCATTTGCTTATTTGCACTTATCCTCTGAAGGGAAAATGTTATAGAAAAAGAATTGCTTTAGCTAGTGAATTCAGTTTAACACAAAGCAATTTACCTGCAGGCAAAATGTACACTGACAGCTCCCTTTCCTGGTCATAAGATTTCATATCTTATAGTTAGTCTTGATCACTAGAAAAGAACTATTATTTCCCACTTGATAGAATTTATTAGGATTAGGATGAAATAACATGTTCTCAAAATTCATTGCATTTCTATTCTTAAAGTATTTTTACCCAATGACCTTCCCTGTTGCAGGACTCAAAGTTTCTCTCAATGCAACTATGACTAAATTTATATTGTACAACTACAACATAAGTGAACTAATGAACTGATGCATATTTGTTAAATTTATAAAAATCTCCCAGTGTAATTCTCTTTCAAATTGTTAGCACTATAACATATTTATAAGTGATATCATTCTTTGCAATGATTATTAAAATTTGAATGAGAAAAACCAAATTACAAATGTCTTATTTAAATTTATTGCAAAGTTTTGGTTCTGACTTTTTTCTCCTGTAGTAGCCAGATTGCAAACATTTAAAGAGTTCAATACCTGATAATTTAATTTCTTATGTGAGATATGTTGAAGGAAATGTAACTGAGAAGAGTACAATAATTTTTTATAATGAAAAATGCAGATAATCACTCACTGTAGTTTTGAAATACATGGGCCAATGCCAAATTATAGATCACCAAAGTAATCTTAAAAATAATTTTGAGTAGTTTAAATGTCATTTGTCATTCATTTGTTGGAATTAGAATAGTATGAATGAGTTGAGAACACCATGGTTAAGAAAATTGATAACTGAAGTCTTTGCAATTCCTTATAAAAGATCTAAACAACTGTATTTGTATGTATGCAAGCCTATGTGATTATCAGGAGACAGTTTGCATAAAAAAGAAGATAAGAGAAAGAAGAAACAGCAAAAGGGCTTGGAAAGGGTGAGGACAGTTTTGAAAGAACATTTAAAGACAAAGAGAACAGGCAATTTCAGGGAAATTGGTAATATTGTAAATTTAAAGACTGTAAAGAGTATTGAATTTGCTTATTCTGGGGCAATAGGGACCTTACAAAATGTAATATCAGGAGAATATTAGGAGTGAAAAACTAGATTACAAGGTACAGAGTGTATTAAGTGTTGATGTACTTTTTCCATGAAGTTTTGGAGTTAATGTTAACATAGGAGGGTGGGTTCAAGGGTTAGTAAGGAGAATAAAAGTTGAGTTATGAGATGCTGCTATGAAAAAGACTAAGCAAGGACATGCAATGAGGTAAAAAAAAAACAAACAACAAGAGTAGCAAAGGGAGGAAATTTCTAGAGAACTACTAATAGAATGAAAACTGATGATATGATGAATAATGATACTGAGTGCTTAATTGAAGGTTTTCTGTCTGAAACCCTTTATCTAGAGGGAGGTGGATTAGAAATTAGTTAAATATTCCTAAAAATGCCGGTATGAATTTTATTAGTTTCTTATTGTTATTGTAAACGTTTTAAAACAATACACATCTTTATCTTATAGTATGGAAGTCAAACGAGCATAACATGATGTCTATGGGACTGTACTCCTTATGAAAACTAGGGAAGAATTCCTGTCCTTGTATTTTTTTAGTTTTTAGTGGTTATCTGCATTCCCTGAATTCTATTCCCCTCCTCCACCTTCAATGGCAGTATAACATGTTCAAGACTTTCAACTGTGGCCTGTGCTTCCACTGTCACAACTCTCTTAGCCTCCTTATAGGTAGCTTCATGGTACTATAAATATTCTGGATTCACTTAGATAGTCCAGCATATATACCACCTTGAAATGCTTAACATAATTATATTTGCAAAGTGACTCTTACCATGTAAAGCAACTTATAGACCTCTGACATTATTTGTGGGACCATGATTAAGGCTAATACATGAATAAAAACATCAATTAAATAATCAAAACAGATTAAAAGACTATTAAAATCATTCTATCACAAATAAAGTTTGATAAGATCTATAAACATTTTAAAAAAGTAAATGAGGAGATTTACCATTGCTAAGTTTGGATTTTAGTACATTGGCATTTATTTTACCTTTCCAATAAGAATTTTAATTAATTAGTGAAGTTAATGAGTAAAAGTAAACAACAGTTATATAAAGAATTGAAAATTTTAAATATGCTTTTAAATTTTAATGAGATAATTTGATTTTTGTAAGGACTAGCAATTGGTTATAAAAAATTAAGTAAGTAATTAATTCATGTAGTGCCAAAGTACATAACAAAATACATAATAAGAATAATAGCGATGATAATAATAATATTACATTCCAATGCTTGTGAAAGGCACATAAAATTATATTCTTAGAAAAACTGACCATATTAGATGTTTATAGTAAGAAAAAGAACTGAAAATAGTAAGCTAAGCATTCATTTAAATTTTTTAAAAGAATAATGAGAGTAAAGTTGTTAGATAGATATAAATTTGATTAGCAAACATCTGATATGTTACCTGAGCTGTAATTAATTCATAAAAAAAAACATAAAAATCTGTGATAGTAGAATTTTCATTCTAGCATGGGAAGACAGACTATATAACAAAAAAAGACATATTTTATCTTAGAAGATGAGTGCTATTTAAAAAGAGTAAGACATCTGCAATATATAAAAGCAGAAATTAATTAAAAGGAAATTAAAAATACAAGTAGAAAGGCCGCAATGCACTAAATGGTTCCTTAGCTATGTAACAAAATTAGCAGTCTCTTGGTAAGAGTGATTAAATTTGATATTCTTGTTATTATCCAGTGGTAGCATAGTGGTCACTCATATACAGGGCAATGGTGAATCTTAAACTGAATTGAGTGGCAACATATAAAAGTTTGAAATGGGCATGGCTAATGATTCTGCAGTTTTAACTAACATTAACATTATGGTGATAAAAAGAATGAAGTTGCATAGAACTGATATTAGCTAAACAAAGTTTGAAAAGCTAAGCAACAATAATATATACACATTTAGGAATTTACATGTGTGTAATAATGTTTTAGGGAAATACACAAACAGATTAATATTAAATGTAGAGTATAGGGTGACCAACAGGACCAGGCAGTAAGAAACAGGAAAGCTTTAAGGAAGTTTTTTAGCTTTAGTTTATTGGTGATAATATGTATTTGTCAATTTAGTTCACTACTTTTACATTAACTGCTAAGATAGTTTGAAGATAAAACTTTAAATGTAAAAGTCTTCCATTTCTTCCCAATGTCATTAACACTACCTTAGACAGGACAAACACTAACTCACTCCAAACCAATTGTGATGACTTAAAAGTAGCTCCTAGCATTACCTTGTTCTCCAATTTATTTTCCTTATTATAACCAGACTTATGTTTTAAAAGCCTAAATGTGCTGGTATGAACCTGAACTTCCAAATCATATACACTCTGGTAGCCTAAATGTGCTGCTGTGAACCTAAATTTGCGCATCATGTACACTGTGGTAGTTGAAATATGATGGTGTGAACCTAAACTTCCAAATTATATACACTGTGGTAAACTAATTTGCATCAATTAAAAAATGTTGCAAATACATAAATCCAAGTGTGTTTATGTCTTGAGTTGCTTAAACATTTTGGTGATTATCCACTGCCCAAAGATAAAAGATGAACTTCTTGGAATAACTTGAAAGGATTCTGCCTCGTCTCTACTCATTTCTTTAGATTCACTTCTTGTTTTCCTTCCTCTCATACTCCATGAGTTAGCCATAGCGACTTTCATCCCCAAACAAACTGTTCTCTTACCTGTACCTCTTCACTCCCCTGTTCAATCTTCATATAGTATTCTCACACTTCATCTCTTTCCCTTGTTGCTAGAACCAAACCCTTCTGCTATTTGTTTGCTATTTCTTTTTAGGTTTCAACAGAGATATGACTCCCTCTGAAAAATCACTAAACCACTTCTGGTTTCTAGGAAATAATTTCTAAAAGATCTGGGTTATATGACTCTTCCATGTGCTCCAAATGTCTAATTCTTCCATCTATTTTCATATTTTTATTTGTCTGGGGATGACTCATTAATTTTTGTATAATTGATTTTCTGGCTCAATATAAACCAGTTTATAAACCAGCTTGCCAAATTGTAAAGAACTATAATCTGCACTGCTTTCCAAGTGCAGGCTCATAATAAAATTCAATAATTTTTAAAATTATGCACCTAACTACTGGGTTTTTAATGACAAATCTTAAGTGAGAATTGAGATAATCTTTTAAAAAAAGCACTGTGTATCGATAAAAATATGTCTCATATTGTCAGTGAAGTGTGAAAATTTGAATCCACTTTGTAAAAACTTTTGCATTACATATGTGTGCCTGTGTGCCACATCTGGGTGGGTGGCCAAGAGATAAATACATACCCTAAAGATCTGTGTATGATTGTTCTTAGTGACTTTTAAGAGCAAAAACCTGAAATTATACCATAAGTTGATCAATAGTAGAATATGCAAATAACAGGGTATGTTTATACAATGGAAATTTCACAACCATGATAAAAATGAACTATCGATATATACAGGATTATGGTTGAATCTAAGGGGCATGGTATTTAGTGAAAGAGGTCAGACTCAACAGAGTATGTAATTTATGATTTCAATCTATGGGATGCTAAAAAAGCCAGACTGATTAGTGGAGAAAAAAGTGGGAAAAGTGAGGATAGGCTGGGGTTGGGAATTACAAGTTGTTGGAAAACCTCGTAATACCTTCTAAGCCACAATTTTTCTATATGAAAAAGGTTGGGGCTGCAGTGGTTTTAAAATTTTATACTGCCTTATCTCATTCATTTTGCAGACAAGAGTATTCTCAAATATACTGCTTAGCAAAGGTACATGTGGAGAAGATCAACATTGTTCCTCATGCATAGTTAAAATGAGACTGTGTGGAAAAGCGAGAGGAAAAACAAGGTGGTTGAAGGTTCAATTTCTCACTTATGTCATTTGATGTTGACAAACACAAAGTTTCAGTTTCCTGGTGGAAAGAAACCTTTATCCCCACTAGAGGAATTGATGTGAATGAAATCTGGTTTAACTTTTTAGCCCACATTTTCAATGGGTGTGGTTGGGGGCATTGTGAGTGGTTAACAAAATGTGCCGTTTTTGCAGTTTGTTTTCTTTGAAATGTCAAGCTCTCCTTTTGTGTTTATTTTTCAGATGTCCATTTACAATTCATGTTTCTTTTATACTGGCTTGTCTACTTTTGATATGCAGCAGGCCCATAGGGTAGAGTCAGGGATTCCCTGTGAAAACCGCCTTCCCAAAACTTCAAAACTGAAAACTAAAATGACTGTGATATCTCAAAAATTACTTATTTGAGAAAATCTGATGTACATTTAAAGATATTAACATTTATATAATTGATAGATCTGAACATACTAAAATTTTCCAGCAGATGATTTTTAAATAATAGGTATACATTTTATTTGCAGTCCATGAATTTTAAACACCTGTAGTTTACTTAATTACCAAAGCCATTCACCACATCTGGCTTTTCTATCTTTGTGTTAATCAATAATTATTTGATTAGAATGTTATGCCTTTTATGCTAATTAGAATTTGAGACCATTAAATTGTGCTACCTTTGTGCTTCATGCTGGCACTAATGTGCTGTATTTATAGTTTGTTGTATTCATAATTCATGCATGCATATGCATATATGCACACATTTTACTTCATTTGCACAACAGAAAGTTTTTTCATTTCAAACTGTTTTTCTTCCCTTCTACTCCCTTGATAAATTTACTCCCTGGGAAGAATATTCTTATTTATTTTTCAATTTTGGAGAAGAAATTATTTTTTACTAAAATATTTTAATGTGATAGGTATTTTTCCAAAAGGAAAAACCATATATTCCTTTTAGTTGATTTTCCTTTTTAAAGGTAGCTAGTTAAATAGGACAGTACTGGTAATTTTGACCAATGGCTGTGGTTGATGGTATGGCTTGAAAGTCTGTGCAAAAAAAAGACTTTTTCTTAATTGCTTCTTTGCTAAAATAATTGTGAAGACTGGAAAGAGGTCTGATTAATTGCAAAGGCAAAAACCTCTGTGGCAGGTTCTTATCTATTACCATCAACCTCAAGTTGCAGAATAACCTCCTTGATTGACTTGCAGAAGGCATACTCCAGGGATCTGTTAGTTTTAAAGACAGACACAAAGACAACTGTGCATGAATTTCCATTGAAGCTATTGCCCATTATTTTTGCCTGGTTCCTCATTAAAGTTTTGAGTTTTCCTTATAAAGAGCTGTTTAAACTAAAAAAGAAAAATTTATTACTAGCCCATTAGCATGTAAATGCATAAAGTCCAATGGTCACAAAGTTATCCAAATAATAAACAGTATTTTGTTTTGAGTTATGGAAGTTTCTGTTCTTGTGTAGGTGCTTAGAGACTCAGGGAGAGCCTGAGCCATAAAGTCATTTCTAGTAGAAAGCAGATAATTTCATTCTTATTAAGAATGACATTTAAAGAACACATTTTCCTAGATTGATTCCTTTTAGCTCTTCCTTAATTACAGTTGAGTCAGACTTTTTCCAAACAGCATTTGAATTCTTTTCAATCTACACATCATGAAGAGATAATCAATTTTTGGCTAGTCCCTTACAGATACTAACTACTCTCAAACCAAAACAGTGAACTTGTCCAAATGCATACTTAGCTGTACTTTCCATAAGCACCTAGAAAAACACTATTATTTATACATACATAATACATACTATTATTTAAAACAGAAAATCTTCCTTTCATAGTTACGCCTCTAGCTACCAAACAACCCTCTTACCATAAGTTGAGGATCTTTTGAGAATCTTTACTAGGTGAAATCTTCTTATGGATAGTTACTCTGCTATATTTTTTGCAGTATTGAAAGTTATTGGGTAGAAGAGTTTTCTAACTTAAAACTCAACTCATCTGCCTGCTTCTCCCAGGCAGATTTAAATCCTAAACCCCTGGAGGTGAATGCCTTTCACAGACCAGTTGCCTTTGTTATGCAGATTCTAGCCACCCACTTCTCAGCTCCCTGCCCCAGAGACTGGAGGGAAAAAAACTCCAAAACTCAGAAACTGCAGTTTACAACTTACTAGTTTGTCTCAATTTACCCTTTGAAGCTTCTGCAGCCTAAAGACATTCAAAATTAAGGGTTCTTTTCTCCATTCCCAGCTTTTTTCACTAAAATTTCAAATCAGAACAAGACTCTTAATGTGCAGACTAATTTTTTTCTAAACAAAGTGAATTCCCATTTACTACAAAAAAAAAAAGAGAAAAGCTCCAATTACTCCAACATTGTCCAAAATCTTCCTTAACATTGTCCAAAGCCCTTTTCCAAGATTGTCCAAAATCCTCAGTTCTTTAGTCGTGTTAACTTTACCACTTGTCCAATTCTACAGAGTTCATTTACATGTGCTCAAAGAGTAGACATCTTTCTTTGGCGTGCTCCAGCTCTTCCAAGCAGGCAGTTGACAGCATAATGCTGTCTTTACCTTGATGTACTGCCCTCCTCTCTTTAGGCCACTGAAAGAAACTCAGATATACAAGAACGAGCACAGTTCATTTATTTGGGTCTAGCTCACAAGGCCTCTCTAGAAACACTTGATTCAAACTCAGTAAGACAAACTCCACTACAGAGTTCAAATTTCCAAACTCTTTAGCTTTCAACAGGCACATTCAGCTTATACTTACTAAAAGTCATACGTTACCAGCCTGGGCCAAAGCCCGGGGTCTGAGGCCCCTTGGCCCCTCATTGCCTGGTCTCCATCTTTCCTTCCAGAATGGCTGAATCTCTTTCTTTGTTTCTACAGCCTCTTTATACCTTTCTTCTCAAGTCCTCCTGCCAAGGACCAAGGACTCCAGGGGCAAGTCCTGTCAGGCAGGTATGCGAATCAAAGTACTACCCAGCTCTCTGTAAAAGCTGCATCTATAGTAACAGGAGAGTAGCTAGCTCTTTAGCAAATGTATGTATCAACTGTTAATGGCACAAGGGGGGGGGCATCAGAAGCACTAAGTATAAAGCTCTAAGTATCTGTGTATGCATGACTTTATTTCCCCTTTGTCTAAATACAAAGAACCTTTAAGAAGATACAGGCATAAGAATCAATTGTTTTATATATATATATATATATATATATATATATATGTACATATACACACATACATAAATGCATATATCTCCCACTATATATATATATATATATATATCCCACTATATCTATATATCATTATAAATGGAGATCTTATTAGGTCACAAAATCTCCCTCTAGAATGAAAATACATTTTTTTTCTTTACTCATCATCACAAAAGAAATGCTATTTACATTTGCTGTTCTCTATTCATCATAGTGTAAAATATTTCATATTTTCTTAAACAGTCTAAAAATAGATAATCTATGTCAATTAAGATGTATTGGAGAATGCAAAGCAAAGGTATCCACAGTTACTTTAATTCAGAACCATTTATGTCAAAAATGACTCATGCAATATGGTATAGTTTTCCTTTAAAGGTGATACTTTGAGCATCTTGTTAATTAGTGATGCCGTGGTGGGTGAGGAAGCCCTTATTGGGGGTGACCTTGCTTGTATTTAAGGATGAGCCCCAGGTATCAGGAGTTCTGTGCACATGCCATGCAGGGTGGGGTCAAGGATGGTGGAGGTAGAGGGCTAGGTAGTCAGTATCAAAGTATCATCAATCAAGCATCTCAATCTTTTCCTTTGAGTCTATATAGTTGTTCAGACAGTCCAGAATGCTAGTTTGGTGGCTTTCCAAAAATATTTCAAACAGGAAAGTGTTTTTTTTTTTGTTTTGTTTTTTAATATCAAAGCTACCATCCCCATAAAGGTCTAGTTCTTTAGTGGAAGGCACTAAGGTCAAGTTAGGCTGAAGTGGAAGAACCAGTAGCCCCCCAAAACAGTGTTAGTGCCACACCTGGTGGACTGTGAGAGTGAAAAGGCAGTTTGCCTCAAATTCTTATCATAGCCTACAGTAGGAAAAAAATTCCAACTTGGGTAGCAGGCTATTGATTGATCTAATTTTGTTTTTTAATTTTCTATCAAAGAATTGAAATGGAACCAGCATGTGAAATTCACAGACACTTAAGGGGTCTAATTTTCATTTACCAGCTTGAATTTCCCAAATTTCAGGCCATGTTCCAAGTACTAGTTAGGCAAGTTACACAAATTTTGATCTCAATTTAAAATTCCAGGTAGTTTCTTTATATTTTTAAATTGAGATAGGTTTTGATAAATATTTATGCTGTCTGTAACATCTATGTGTATTTTGTAATATTATATATTTAATTTCTTGCTTTTAGATGGAATTTTGTTAAGGAATGTATTATAGGAACAATTAGGCCATGTAGAGAGCATTTGGATTGGAAAATATGTGATATTAATGTATAAGGACAGAACTCATCCCAAGCATACCCTCCCTATGATCTCATGTTATATCAGAGACCAGTACTTCCTCCTACACAGCCCTTATTATTTAAGAGTTATGAAGAAGATGTGGGGCAGATATATAACACATGCTAAGTAGATTTTGGATAAGGAACAATGATGGTATATAAGCTAGAAGAAGTGTATTTAGTGAAAGGTTGCTGAAAAATTATCCATCACCTTTCCCAGTTAGTAAGGTAGTGTGGGAAAGAACAATTTCCTCCTTCTGTCCACATCCTCCTCTTTGCTTTGATCTAAGTGATAGATTTTCTCTGAGTTGTCCAACAGATTGAACCAAGTTGGCCATCACTGACTTTGGGGGATAGTGTGTGGGAAAATGGGCTAAAGGAAAAGGGGAGAGGAAATAAATTCTGCTACAATCAGAGAAAGATGAACTGCCTACAACTATGAGAAAAGAATTTTATGGGGACATGCAATAAACCTGAAATCAACAGGTCAGAATCACAGAATAAATGTTGTTAATGAAGACAGAATTTAAATTATAAGATAAATCCATTGAGAATATTTTGTACTAGTTTAATGATTCAAAATGTCCTTTGGTCATTTATTTTACTCATGACCATGAATACTGCTCTCATCTTCAAATAGCTGATAATAGAATGTACCATGTACAATGCGTATTTGCAACAACATTTAGAAATAAACATGTTCCTGTAATTTCATGCAAATGCATCAATGAGTTAGGGTTATCATCTTATCATAAAGTACCAGGAATTGGGATCGAAGTACTCTGGATCATTTACATAATGAATATAAGCATTGGGGAAAAGGATTGTATTTAAAGCATACATAAATTACAGTTTCTTAGTTTGATAAATACTTCATTTGGTCATAGTTGAATACAAAATGAGGGTTTGGCTTAGTATCTGTGTGTGAACTTGATTTATTTTTTTTTTTGGTTAGGTCAATTGTTGCATTTGATAGAAATACACGCAGAGGATTAGAGAGAGTACCAACTAATCCACAGCATTAATGTTGCAGATGGATGAAATTACCTGTCAGGCAAACCATAAGACAAATGGATTAGTTGTGGGTATTTTGCTAAGAAATTGAGAACAAAGCCAAATGTTCACAGTGTACAAACAAATGAACAAACAAATGATCTTGTTTAGTACAGCGATTGCTCATCCAGGAACTTATCAAAGGTTCTCACTGTGAACAAAAGTGTCAAAAATTAGTTCCCAAGAGAATCTATTCAGGCTCTTGGTAGATGCAAAGAGTACCAATGAAGAGAATTAAAGATCTTTAGCACCAAGAATTGAATTCACTTATACCAGGTGAGTTGGTTTTGACTGAAACAGGATTATTGGGGGCCTATATCAGATCAGTGCCCAATAGAGAACAGGTTGCTATCTGTGGATTTCCACCTGTGTACACAACTGCAAGACCACTCAGATTCTGGGAACAACAACGGGGTTTATTTAACAAACAGCGGAAACAAAGAGTTTTAATAGTTTCTAAGACCACAAGTATCTGGCTTCTCCCCCTAGACAGTATCCACATTGCCCAGAGTTTCCAAACTAACGGTCAGTCATTCAAGAGGATTCCATTAGTGAAGACTTCATGAAGGTACACTAGTAAACTGTGGGTCAGGAGCCAACTCACATCAGCTGGAGGTTTTCACAGGTAGGGCTGCTGAGATAAAGCCTGAGCAGCCCACAGGCAGTCAAATGCCGTGATGGACAACACCGGATGCTGGACCAGACCACAACAGAGGCAGCAGCACTGGTGGGCAGTACAAACAGACAAACAGCTCTTTGAGACACCGGACATGGGCCTTTAATTTAATGCTCTTTCAGGCAGTGGCAGCACTAATGGCTACCACCACTTAGGTGGCAGTAAAAAAAGTACCAGTGGTTGCTGTGAAGCTCTTCAGTTTTTCTCTTCAGAATTCAGCTGCTGGATGCTTCTTTATGTTTCTTTTTCTCAGAGGCCAGGAGCAGAGTGTGAGTCTGTACATCCCACCCTGGTGCCTGCACATTCCACGCTGGTGCCTGTTCTGCTTTACAGCTTCTGTCAGGGTCCCTCACCATAGTTGATACCTGCCTGATTGAACAATTTTCAATTCTAAGGGACTGGCCATTTTAGGACCAAATGGCTCATCTGGCATTGAATATTTATCTAATGAGCTGATGAACATGATATTTCACTAGTCCATTCTGTGATACAGGTGTCAAATATTAAAAAGCCAGTTCCAGTCAGCACTCCATGTCTATGTTGTCACCTGCAGGCTTCTCAGGGTAGCATCACTCTGGGCAGCCAGTGGGAAACTCCCACTTAGGCTTTGCACTCAAAGCCCAGCTGGTGCCTGAAGGAGGGAATTCTGGTGCAGGCGGGGATAACCATCATTTTTCAGTGACTCCCAGTACTTGGGTGGTAGTGAAAAAACGCCTGTTTTGTCTTGCAGTCCATACTGTAGGGTCCTATTTCATGAAAGTTGTTAGATTTTTAATAAAGTGTTGGTGGCTCCCTCCCTTCCTTACTTATTCTCCCAAGTCTACCTCTTTCCACATAAATCTTTTGTCCCATGAACAGGAAAAGCTGAATGAAGTAAGAAAAACTACAGGAAGCTCAACTTATGCAGGAAAGAAGAAAGCTAGATTGTAAGTAAGCTTCTCGATTCAGTATTTACATCACATGAGTGTTAACATAACATTGCAAACATTTTGAGGACCATTCTATGCCGAATATTTACCTAGAAAGCAATGTTAATGTTTGGATTTTCCTGGGTTGATGAGCCACAATAGAAATGACTACTTAATGGCATTTGTCTGTGGTCTTTGGTCTCTGAATTAACCAGTTCATATTCAACAGAACAACTACTTCTTGTTCTGCTAATGTGAGTCCTGTTTATAATGAGCATGCCCTATCAACTTAAACCTCTTAGCAGCACAGAAAAGCAGAGCACTAATCACTGCAGGAACGATTGGCATAATAATGTCTCTGCTTTTTGGTCCTTTCGATTCTGCAGTGTTATTTATCTTTTTATAACCTGTATTACCTATTAATATTATGTTTTTCAACATCTGACATGCATAAATTTTTATACACATAGTGCCTAATGCAGAGCCAAACATACAGTAAGTATATAATATTGATTCAATGAATTATTGGTTTGTAAGTAAAATAAATCACATCACATGCACACCTTAAAATCAAATGGTCAGTTAGACATATATTTGAGAGTTAAAATATAAGGTGCTGTTAGAGAAGGAAACATGGTTATTTATCTTAAGATGGGGAAGTACTATATAAACAAAAATAGCAGAGAAGAAAATGGTTGAGAATAGACATGATAAATTTGCCTCAGGTGATGGTTAATGAGAAGTAGAATTGGCATTGAAATTGAGGTAACTGCTTCCCACTTGTCTTATGTAAGCTGCTTTGAAAAATGTTTATTCCAGAATTGAATACTTTCAACTACATCTTAGAGGGAACACTTCATGTAAATAATACTGAGTTTACACAGATAAATTGACTTAAGCATTAAGGGAAACTGGTACATAAATAACAATTTGCATTAAAATGTCTTAAAAACTTATTAACTAATAGTTGGTTTAACTGTATTTTTCATAGGTTAATCAATTAAACTGTTGTCCTTTATGTGTGATCTTGGAATTCAAATACTGGGGAATTAGTTAGTTGTAAAATACGTATAGATTTACAACTCCATAAGGATAGCACAGCCAATGATCCTACTGACCCAAGGTTGTTATTTTTTTCCCTTTTATCCTGAGATTGTTTTAAAAGTAGCATGTTGTACTAATCAACATACTTCACAGTTATAATAGCCTAAGTTATAATAGAAAAATAGCTATGTTCTGAAAAAGTTGCAAATTTTCTTCTTTTTGTTGAGTCAGGTTTACAACACTAAATAAGATTTAGTGGTATAAGCACATACCCTTCAGATATGTACTATTATACCACCATAACCGGCAAGGCACCCACAGTCCTCCTCCACAGTACAGCCCTTTTCAGATTGTTTTATCTCTCCCTATTCCCCTTTTGGTTCTAGAGTAACATTTCCAGGGTTTGCTATTGGTTTGACTTTATTTGCCTTTTTGTGTTTCCCTACCTTTCACCAATAATACAGAGAAATCATTTGTCTTTTTCCTTCTGCCTTGTTTTGCTTGGTATAATCCCCTCCAGGTCCATCCATGTTGTTGCACATGTCAAGAATTCATGTTTTGTTTCTTTCTTAAAAAAAAAAAATTGAGAAGCAGTCCACTGTGTATAGATACCATGTATTGCTAATTGTTAACCTATACTTGGGCATTTAAGATTGTTTACTTGGCTATTGTAAACCATGTTATAATGAGCATATAGGTACACAGATCATTTCCAATTAGTGTTTTTTCATTCTTTGGATAGATACTTAGTAGTGGCCCTGCTGAGTCAGGTGGTAGTTTGACTTTTTACATTTTGAGAAGACTTCATACTGTTTCTCATAGGGACTGGACCTCTCTACATTTCCATCAGCAATGTACAAGGAGTCCTTTTTCTCTACATCCTCACCAAAACTTGTTGATTCTGGTCATGAACTTTACTCTTAAACCTGTATATTTTGCCATCTGATTCACCATTAAAAGGATTTTGAGGAACACGGGTAATTTATTCCCTTACCTTGTAAATTTAAAAGATTTTGAAATACAATTTACAAAGTCAACTACCTGTACTTACATAAAATATTTATTAAAAATTAATGAAACTAAATACTCCCCCCCCCTTTTTTGAGACTAGGTCTCGCTATGCTGTCTGGGGTACCACAGACTCAGGTTGCTGGGGTACTGCCGACTCAAGCAATCCCCAACCTCAGCATCCCAGAGAGCTGGGATTACAAGTGCCCGCCACAGAACCTAACTGCTTTTTTGAGACCAGGTCTCTATAGGTTGCCTGGGGTAGTCTTGAGCCCGCAAACTCAAGTGGTCCCAAACCTCTTGACTCCCAGCACTTGGACAATAGGTGCACGCCACCATGCCCACCAAAAACTAAATAATAAGAATCTCAAACTATGTATATAAACACTAGACAATTTTTCGATTAATTTAACTAACTTTTGTTTCAAAAATAAATTTAGTTGGATGAGGAGTATTATAATTATTATTTAAAATACAACTTTAATCACAATAGAACATACGATATGGTAAACCACACAAGGTTGAATCTATCATAAAAAAACTCTTGTATAATGATGTCAATCTTAATAGGCAGAATTCATTAACTGATGATGAGGGAAAGTACAGATAGACATTAAAAAAGTCATATTCCAAATTTGTAATCATGTGTTAGAGAGACTATTCTTATACTGAGTGAAGCATTTCTAAAATATAATGCAATATACTATCTAGAAAAGAAATATTTATTCTATAACTGTGACCAGTTAACAACACAAGCCATATTATCATAACTAAATTTTATCCTTGTCATACTTTACATTCTGTGTGTGAGACTATTTTTAGCTATAACTAAACTGCTGTTTGTAGCAAAATGTAGTTCTAGCTTCGGATCAAATTCTCTTTAGCTACAGCAATTTAAAAGTAGAACTGAAACTAGTTTCATTGGCTATCCCTTTCTTGTTAATTTCATATATCAGTCAAAGCATTAGTAGCAGGTGTTAATTACTGGGGATATTCTGGTTGAGCTTCTTGAAGAAGGATTTCTAACAGCTGCTTTTTCTGAAAATGCCAGTGCCCAGGCCTAAAGGAGTAAATCCTCATGTGCATATTAGTGCTCTGATGCCAGCTCTTTAGAATGATAATAATCTCTATGTCACAGATTCATGTATTTTTAAATCTATTTCAAGAGCAAAAAAAGATATAATGGGCCATTAGGAAACATTAAATCCTGATCATTTTGTTAATGTTCTTACTAATATGTGTTCTATAATGTTGTTCACTTTTATAACTAAGGTTCTAGTGTCATGGGTTAATGAACCACACAGCTTCTAATGTTGTACATCTGCCATTAATCTTTTTTTCAGGAAAGGACTGATCTATTGCCCTCATAGATGTCCTGCAGGGGTAAATTAACCCCTACCCCTTATTGCGCTACTGCACAGATTTACAGAGCATTTTCACATGTCATCGTTTTTTAACTTGTAACCATTTTCTAAAGTCAGAATGATGTGTAATGTTATTAGCTTTGCACTGTAGTACCTGGCAAGGAAGTAACAGGGTTTTGTGCAAAAGGGAAAAAATACCTACTCATTGAGAAGGTTATTGCTGATGGTGCAGCTTCAGGAGGAAACACTGGGAGCAGCAAGAGGGGAAGAGGACATGGACACTGTCAATCATAACAACTTTTGGTAACCTAGTCCTGATTTTTCAGAAGGGAAGTCAGTATTTGATTAAATAGTGATTATATTGCAGGTTGCTGAGTGTACCTTGAAGTCTCCATTATTTAAAATTCCAAGTTCTTTAGGTGCATCTATGCTTCATCATACACCATACAGGAAATATCCCATCTCTGCATGGCCTGGTGCCACAAGGGAAAGGATTCTGCCCTCAGGATAACCTGTAACTGGTGATTGTTTCAGGGAAGGGTTTGAAAACAACTCTTGCAAAACAGGTGCATGAAGAAATCTGCTGCAGGGACTAAATATTCCCTTCTTATCTTAGCACTACAATTTCTAGCTGGTATAGCAGGAAAAGCAGCATCATTGTTAACCTTTATGTAGGAATTACAATGTGCCAGTCATGGTTCTCAGTACTTTATGTGTTTTTAACTGACTTAATAGTTGCAACAACATGGGGCGGATACATTCTTTTGATTTTGTACTTGTTGATGAGGAAAACAGGTACTGAAATAGGAATCTTACAACTGCCTCACCCTTCCTGCCTCTGATCTTAAATCAACACCAGAAGACTGTCTTCCTCAGCTGTGTTTGAATAAACTTGGGCTCAGGGAGTTTAAATTGCCTTTAATTGATAGAAGCAGACCTGCTTTTAGAAACTGGATTGATGGTGGTGAACCAATGACTGGATAATAACCTGTGTTCTTGAAGACTTAGCTGTATCAACCAACTCTGAAACCTGCTTTCCTTTTTAGTTTTGGGCCCTAAACACTGGTAGTCCTTTACTTACATTTCTTTTATTTGTAGCACAAAGTTTCCCAAGTAATTCAAAAGGCATGTATTGGCATCAACGATGGATGCAGATACTTGTACTGCATTTGGTCTCTTGAATTTGGATGAGTTACTTTCTCCTCCAAGGGGAAGTATCATTTTCCTTGTTCATTTGTGAAATGTGAACCTCAGTGTAACTACTACTTCACATTTGTGGTGAAGATTAGAAGACATACATACACATAACACTGAAAATAGTGCTCTAGTAGAGTTGGTGTTCACTAATGTTTAGTGAATTTTAGTACTTAAAAATTATTTTCAATTAATTTACTATAATAAATTTCGGTATTTTCTAATATATACAATGTAAATAATAAATCTGTAAGACTGGTATGAGGATTAAATGAAAAAAATCCATATAAAGTATTTAGTGATACATCTGGCATTTAGTAAATGTTCAATAGTATGAGTGTCCCACTTAGTTTTCTATTTTAATCTAAATGATAAATATGTGCTTTAAAAGGTATACTAAATGTTGAAGAATTAAAAGCCAGAGAAATCATTTTTCATCTTTCACGAGCTAAAGCTATCTTAGTATACTTTTATTTAGAATCATATACATTAACAAATGATATTTCATCTTTTATGTGAAGATTGACTCCTTCAAGAAGACAGTCTGAATACAAACTTCATATTTAAAAAAATGAAAACCAGTTATAGTCTTTGCAAAATGTTCCATGGAAATGTCCTACTATTGCACAATTGATTTGTTCTAAAATGAAAAATGGACACCTGCTGGCAAATCATATTGCTTGCAGATCCATAAACTTCTATAGATCAAATATATAGTCCAAAAATTAAATATCTGGCACTAAACCTCTAAGGAAATATTAAACTATCTGGATAAATATAAAACTTCACATCTGAATATCTAGCAACTGAACTATAACTGTGCTTAAAAGAAATTAGTAATAGCAGCCTGATTCTAACAAATTCCAAATTCATGACCATTAGCATTTGATTCCTTTCAGGTGAAAGAAACTTTATAAAGAAACAGTAATCTAAAACTCCATTTTCATTATTAAATTAAGTAATAAATTGAGAGATTACATATATCAAAGTTGTAATTAATGACACACATTAATCATGGAAATATTTGTATCTATTTGTTCTTGGTTTGGGAACTAACAAATCCTAGCCTATAAAAATGTATTTAGGGGGTATTCTTACTAATTGAATGATATCTTTATTTTACAGTGAACGTGCACTGTAATAGCGCAATTATTAATCTCAATAATTATTCTTGACATTGCAGTTTCTTTCTTATTAAATAATTTGTTGAATATCTGAACACAAGTATAAACTATCCATTCAAAATATTAGCTTCTCCCAAAGTAGATTTTTTTTTTTTTACTCAAGGAACTATCTGCATGTTGTATTAGAGGGGGGAAGAAATATTCAGTTTCGCTAAATAACTTTAAATTCTAAAACACTTTACCAAAAAGCTAGTGAACAAAATTTTACTAAATAAAATACATCAATCTGTAGTATGTGAAATGTTATAGTACTGTATTTTGTTCTGTTGAAAATATTCAGTTATTTGTTTAAATACAAGTTTATTGTCTTTAAGACATGCTATGAGACAATAAAAAAGAAAACTATTGAAAGTGCTGAATACATACATGAAATCAATTTTAAAGATATAAGCTACAAAAATGTCTAAGGGAAGAGATACTTATTTTGAAAGCAAATGGGTGATCTGGAACTGATATCAGTAGAGAAAGATTGAAACAAACCTAACCTAAGTTACACTGACCTGATCATAAGAAGCAACAGTTACTTTTGGAATGGAGGTAAAGAAAATAATTGATAGATAATTTAATAACATTTTCCAAAATTATAGAGCATAAGTCTACAAAAAGACAGGATCTACCATATGTTTAACATGAGATGCCTTGTATGTAAAGAACCTCATGTTTCTGAAAGCTCATTTATTACTAGGTCTGGTGATGCCTTAGAGGACTCTCAAAATCCCTTAGTTCTGACCAAGTTTTAACCCTCTCAGTGCCTTGAAACATGAAAAAAAATCTCTAGAACTCTAAATGATAATGTAATCAAAACTATAAGAAACATTACAAGAAATGCAATACCATGTTATTTAAACAAGTATGTTAGACGAGAGGAACTCTGTGGTTATGAAACTTTCTAGCATCCACATCAACAGTTGATGAAACTTCCGGGCTTTTATTTTAAAAAAGGTGTTTCAAAGTGTTAGACAAAATAAAAAAAAATAACAGACCCTAGAAATTTCGCAGTAGAACTGAGGCTACCAGATGAGAGAGAGGCATGGGGAGCAACAAAATGAAAGGGAGCACAAAGGACTATGGGTGCCTTTGCGGTGAGTGTGGTAATGTATACCTGAAGGGTGTGATCCAGCATGGCTAAATTATACAGTATTTTAATCCAAGGTCACCCTAATAAAAACAAAAGAATGTTGTTCTTGGTGCTGAAATGTGCTAGGTGAGTCTTATAAACTTTCATTCATTTAGTCCTGCCATTATCTTAGCAACAATACACCTTATATGTGAGATCTTTTACACCCCTTAACTTTGAATTCAAAAGTGATACCTTTCCCTATAAAAATAAGGGCAGTTTAAGTTTCTAGATTCTGTCTAGTAATCATCTATTCAATCAACAATAAATGAGAATTTTTACTCAAGTGTAGCTTGGACAAATGTACAAACTTTAGCTCTCTCCTCAAGACTCATTGAAAATATCAGTAAAAGTTTTAAGAGTATAAGCATACAAGGGCAAAGCCAGGTTACAGTATCTAGGTGGGAAGCTGGAAGATTCTTCTGGAATATCTAACTAGAGAGTCAAACCATATCTGTCACCCTAATGAAGGAGACAGCTAAGAGACACACGGCCTGTATGAGAGTTTTTGGACAATCCATCCTATTACTTTTGTAAACTAGTCTAGAACTACATTAGACATTTGAATAAAGTCAGTAAAATGGGGAACTGAGATTACAGCAAATGAAAAATAAATGAAGTTCTTGGAAAAACAGTTACCATAACAAGTATTTTTCTCAAAAACAGAAAGACTTTCATATACGTGGGATGCAGAGGGAAAATACAACTGTGAAGTCATTTAATCTTAGAAGTTTAAGATTTAAAGGAAAGGGGAATTTAGGGAAAATGATACTTGGGATAATAAAAATGCTATTTATAAACAACAAACTTATTAGAAAGGTTAGAAAATGAAGCTAAATCACCCTGATGATATATTTAGCAAAGTGGAAAATAAGAAAGGAAATGTAAGAAGATAAGAGACCCAGTACCCATACATTGGTATTCCTAAAGTAGAGGAGAGAGGAATTGAGTGGCAAAAGATTAGAAAAATAAGTTAACATTCCTCAAATTCACCAACATCGTTTCCATGTGAAAAGAGTATACAAAGTATTCAGCACAGTGAGTGAAAATGAACCAACTTCAAATTAAATGTCTAGTCAGCTCAGAGCATAGGAACCTAGAGAAGATGTTATAAACCTGTGGATGGGGAACCAGTCATATGGAAAGTTCAGAATATAAAGTGGTTTTAACCTTCATACCAGCAACATTGGGTGCTAAAGATTATGAAAAGAATACATAGGAAAAATGACTTCCTTCTGTAATTGCATACTTAGACAAATAATAGATTGAGTGCAAAAATGGAATAAAATATTTCAGAAATTAAGATTCTGTAAAAAAGCACATCCTGTGCACACTTACCTAGCATAATTACAGTAATACTAATTATAATGGATGCCACTAAAATGAGAGGGTAAAGGAAATAAGACAGACTTGGTTACTGAAGAGAGAAGGGCATAATCAGTCTATAGGTTATTTCTGAAACCTTGGATATTGGCAAATAAATCTAGGTTGATTTACAGCAAAAGATGGAGGTGGGGTTTCTCAATGATTGAGAGTCAAAATTAATTCTAATTTAACAATAATGGTGTGAGATTGTCTAGTTAATATATCAAAGTAGCTTGAGTAGCCTTTACATAATTTATGTAGATTTGGGGGATAAGTTTCTGCTAAATACAAAGAAAATCAAGTAAGTCAAAGACAATGAGAAACCCTAAAGACATTTAAAAAGTTTAGGGAAGAAAATGTATATGTATTTTACCATATTTCTCATGAATAAACACTATTTATGGCATATTGAAATAAACATTAAATTAATAAAACAACATATAATAAAACTCACCATGCAAATTTGCAAGATAAGGTGCAAACACCTATATTTAATAATTCTCCTGCTGAAATAGTCTATTTTCTTAAAAATCCAAATTACAAAATGATATTATCAAAATGAAAATAAGAATTTATTTCAGGGAAAGAATGATATATTAGTGAACAATGATGAAAATGATGCCTACTATAATGTTAAGTAACTGTGTTAGTTAACTGTGGTTTTACATAATATATTTTTAATAAATCAAAATAATGAATATATGTTCTGCTTTAAATTAGGATCAATTAAATTTAGTAGCTCCATCATAAACAATACCCCTGTCCCCCCAGATTTGCAAATAATGAGCTCCTTTGGAATATATTATTTTAATGCTCTCCATTCCCATGATACTACAAAATGAAAGGCATGAAATATTGGTGTAAATGGGGCAATTGCTGCTGATGACAATTCATCAGTAGTGTTATAATTATTTATAGTTCTCATTTTTAATTCTTCTGTTATTATATAGCTTCACTGAAATTTATACTGATAAGCTGTGATGTCTTAATATTCAAATTTGACTTAGAAATAAAAATGAGACAACTGTTCAAAATTACCCACAAGAAATTTCTGGATATAGAGACTTACATGTTGCTAAGAATGTCCTCCAATAATAATAAGAAGAACTATTTAAGAGATTGATTTAAAATTAAACTGTCTGAAATGTCAAAAACCCATTCTGTGAATATGATCCACAGACCATTGGTGAAAAATTTTAAGTCATTAAAATCAAGTCTTGGTCCCTGACCTCTGAACTGTCGAAAGTAAAGCATAAGTAAACTACAAAAACCAAAAACCATGTATGATCCAGTCACCAGTGTTCACCCTGATAATACAAATAATACAATTGCTAGTTTGTTTATAGCCATTTTTCCTCAAGAATTTTATCTTTATATGCATTGTCTTCATAAGAATTTCATTTTCCATATTTATTTGTTTCCTTTTGAATTATTTTATTTACTATAATTCCTTCCAGCTCCATGCATGCTGCTACAAATAGTTTCACTTATATTTGGAATACAAAGAAATCATACAAAAAGTCAAAAGAATAAGACAAAACTTACAAGCTGACCATAGATTTATGGCATAGAGCAGGGGAGGGATAGAAGAAGGAGTTGAAAAAGGAGAGAGAAGACTGTGGTGCTGGATCATGGGTGCTATGGTGGTGGGAGAACTATGAAGACTACACCTGAGGGAAGAAATCAAATGATGTAAGATAATAAATAAATATATTTAATTAAATATACATATGCATATAAGAATCTAATTTTCAAAATCATAATAATCAAACATTTGCTCCTAAATTTTCCACAATTTCCACCCTGAAATATTTTCCCAATATATTTAACACACACACACACACACCACACACACACACACACACACACACACACACACACACACACCCTTCAATTTTAAAACTGTTCTGTTAATTCTCTTAAGCCTTAAACTGAATATTTCTGAGGAATTGTTATCAAACTCTTTTAAGGGAAGAGTCCATTTTAGCTAGTGACTGAAAGTCAAAAATTGAGAAACCACGTTCAGTTTAACAGGCCAAGAATATTACTTCCTAACAAGGAAGAAGCGTGAACTTTATTGGCAAGACTGGAATGTCATGAATTCAGAGCAGTGTCTTTGGTAGTTGAGGGTTGGCTTCCTTCGGGAATTGGCACTTTCTCTCATGTCTTTTATTTTGCTCTCAGCATTCAGCCACCGTCATAGCAATAAGTTGGGTTCTGTTATCCCCCTCATCCCCTTTTTTTTTTTTTGCCCATGGAACCGCAGGCTCTCGTTGCCTGGGGTACCACAGACTCAAGCAATCCCCAGCCTCAGATTCACAGGTAGCTGGGATTACAGGCGTGTGCCACCACGCCCAGCTATTTTTTTAACTAGGTCTCGCTTCGGGCCCCAGGCGGGACTCGAACCGCGATCCCTAGCCCGGGACGCTTCATAGGCTGAAGCTTATAGGCACGAGCCACTGTGCCCGGCTCATTCCTTCTTGTTAAAGGGCATTCTAAAAAAAAAAAAAAAAAGCATGCATGACTTTCATGCAGATGTTATTCCATTAGTACATCTATCTCATGGTTACAGAAGAATACCCATAATACTGCTTTAGAAGTTAACTCAAATAGAAAATACAATTCTTCAATTCAAGTTCCAAACTGAACCTTTGCAGTCACACAGAGCTGAAAATTGCATAATTTGATTTGATATTTTATATTAATTCCGTGTCCTTTGGTTGTAGGCCTTCACGTACATCTAGACATTGTGGGGATATTAACCAGAGAAGAGAGGTATGACCACTAACCTGAAGATGTTTACAATCCAAGACAGGCATGCAAAAGTAGGTCATCAAATGAAGAAGGAGAAAAGTTCTACGTAGGAACACAGGTACATGGACCACTATTGATCCTTTGGGTGCCTTAAATAAAAAGTCTCATCTCTTGATGTTGCAATTCTGTAGATCTTATGCACTTGGAGACGAGTGGAGATGGCTGCATTTAGCCCTTTAAGTGAATGCGTTGGGGCTGCAACGAAAATATCAATTCCAAATGGGCAGAGTAGGGAACCTTCAAGGAAGTATATGCAGCTCCTCAGAAATGGAGAAGTCTGGAATTTATAAGCTGTTTCTCATACTGGTTCACTTTCAAATCACTGAAACAAGATTTTGGAGATTAATTTGAATATCTAATTTGAATAGTTGAGATGGGTTTTTCCTCTTCACACCCTCTTTCCATATAGAACTCCTGACACATGACTGCAAGTTTAGTATCCCTCATTTACTCAACTGAAAAAAGGCTTTTGCTCTTTTTCAATGTAGACTGAGTCCAGGAGTGACAGTAAATCACTGATCTGTGGGGAGTCTCACTTGATCTGCATTTAACTGCCTCCAAGTTTTTCAGCTTTCTCCTGTCTATCCATTTGAAGGACCCCCTGTGCTTCCACAACCCATAAAACATAAAATGACTAAATTTGAGATTTTCCTAATTGAGAGTTAGAAAGTGTGACTAAAGCATACATGGCCAAAATAAATTGTTGGATGTAGGTTGTGTGTTGTAGGCAAACTGTGTGGCAAAGAGATGAGAATCAGACTACACCAAATGGAGGAAGCCCTGGTCTGATGCCATGGTTTCAAAGGCCCAGATGGTCAAACCTGAACATTTATTATGTGAGACCTACACAATGAATCAAATCGAGAGCAGAGATTCTGGGGCCAAAAAGTGGTTACAGCACAGTGATAGAAAGCTTACAACCTAAGCAACACACAAGGATTAATGAAAGGTAAATCTGGTTGGATTTAATGCTGACCTTCAATGAAATCATTTGCTTTTCAGCAACCACATTTGCTTTTCAGCAACCACAGATGGGTTTATAGGAGAAAGACTAAATGTGTATAATTTTACAGCTAAAATAAAGGATGAAAATGCAAACATAATATTTAAAAATAATTTGTTTCTGGCCCAGAGCACCATGCAGCAGATAGGGCCCATAAAATGAATAGAAAACAATGATATAAAATACAGTATTTTTCAGTTTGGAAAATACGGTCTGATGACATTTGATTTTATTTTGCCTAGAACACAGAAAGGCCAGCATTTTCAAATAATAGCAAAAATCAACCAGCTAAATAACAACACAAAAGAGTTAATTGATCTTGTTTAAAAGATCTGATCTGCTAAATTAAATTTCTTTTTATTTTAAACTGGGAAAATGCAAGATGTGTTTTAGATCATGAAGCTTTTTATACAGAACTTGTTATTCTGCAACTCCACTTTCTTTACCAAAGGTGGTGATTAATAGGTGCATGAAGATTTAAATAAGACATGTCTACCAAATTGACCATTCTGATTAAATTAGGAGATGAGTAGGAAAAGACATTATATTTCTGGGATTCTGCACAATATTTCATAGTTCATCGAACTTTCATATCTGAACAAAAGTGTCCTGAGGCAATTCTGGAGACTATTGCTTCTCCATTTTTAAGCAAAAGAAACTGCAATGCTGAATTCTTATAAACTAACCCTCAGCATCCCTAGATCTGGGAATGGTTTAATCTTTGGTTGTCTTGTGTAGTGCTCTTTCTTTCACTTTGCACCACTGTTCTGAATTATCAAGTAAATCCAAACAAAAAACATCATTTCAGAGTCCTTATCTCTTCTTCTATCCTCACATGTATTTCCTCAAATGGACTTATTTGGCATAGCAGAACATATTTTAAACTACTTATGGCTTTTATGAATTTCAGCATCATCACCAAGAAACAAAATGATCACATTAAAAGCAATTTTAAAATACCAGGATTCTAAGTAATTACTCATAAGTTATCTATTTTCATATTTTTCCACCCTGCATGGAAAATTACCAAGTAGAAAAGCAGAAGTATATATTCATTCATTCATTCATTCATTCATTCATTCATTCATTCATTCATACATTCATTCATATTTTTTGCTTTTGATAACTTTTTTAACAAATTGAAATAATAGTGCATTATAAGACTCAAACAGATGAACTAAGTAAAAAAAACTTAAGCAAATGCATTATAACATGTATTTCAAGTATGCATCATTGAAAATATATCTGTACATCTATACCTATAGCTATCTATATGAATATATTACTTCACTGCTGAAAGTCCAGTACTTCACCACATACTATTGTCTCCAAGTGTCCATTCTCTCCCTACTTCCTTTATTGTAATCAGTAATTGAGCTCATAGTCCAAAAGTTTTGTTTGTTTTATTCAGTTCATCTGTTTGAGTGTTTTTCCATATAACACATAAAGGTGGGTACTGGTCTTTGGCTCACTTCACCAAGTACAATATGTTCTATATGCACCTATGCTGCTGCAAATAGCAGGGTTTCACTTTATTAAGATAGCTGAATAGTGTTTCACTATGAGTATTATATTTTCTTCATGCATTTTTCAATCAATGGACATTTATGCTGTTATCATTTCTTGGTCATTTTAAGTAGTGCTGTAATAAATAGGGGTGCATATAAAACTTTGCATTAGTGTTTTTATATTTTTCAGGACAATACCAAGAGGTGTTGTAACTGGATTGTATGGCACTTCAATTTTTTATTTTTTTTGAGGCATATCCATACTAGAGAAGCTGATATTTAGACTTACTTGATATACAGAGTTTCTTAATTAGTTAAAGCATCAATCATTTAAGCAGAATATCCACACTATAAAAAGCGATTTATTTCATTAGCACTAACTTCATTTTGAAGGGCAATTCCAATTAGAGATGCTTTTAATTGGTCATCATTCATGGTTTAATATAGATCCTCAATGTAATTGATTTAGAATTAAAGGTATAATTATAGAAAAATCTAGCAATGTGCTTTATAATAATACAGTGTATCACACTAATTTCTTTGAACTTGTTTGACCTTCTTTTTTCAACAACCTTGGTAAGGTTATGCCAAATTAAATTTCTAATATTAGGGATGTAGGAAACAAAAGTATGCAGATTATTAACATGTATTTTAAAAAATATTTTGGGATCCATTATTAAAAATGATATATAGGTGTCACTAGGATGCTATAAGGAGTCTAGCATATGATTAATGACAATGGTGTATCTGGTTTTATTTCTATAAGATTAGCAGGTAGAAAATACAGGACTATTTCTTAAATTGGCAACATTTTAGGGAATATTCTTATTTTTTACACTGGGTCTTTTATTTATATATGCACATATGTTCATTTACATCAAACTGATATTTATAAAAAATTCCACCAACAACACAAAAGCATGCAAATGGCTGAACTTTCATCAAAATCCACATTCTGGTTTCTAAGGCAAATCTCATGAATGAACATATCTCATATGGTAGTTCTAATTTCAGTTTTTAATTGTTATTTTCTATTGTGGTAACATTGGTTTACAACACTGTGTTTAGGGGTGTAGGTTCACATCTAGTAAGATGGAAGTCACCATACTGCAACACACTCACTAGCAAAGTGTTAGTAACCTCTCACTGTTGGCTATGACCTTCCCTTTTTTTAGTGGTCATCCCTTTCCCCTTCTGGTAGTCTCAATTCTGCAAGTCATGTTTCTAAGATTTGTTTTGATTTAGTTTGTCTATTCCTTTATTTTGTGTCTTTATGGTCCACATCTACTTATTCTAAAGGTAGAAAATTTTAAATGTGATAAAGAGATACTATCTAATAGCTGCTTTAAACAAAAGTTCCTCAGCAATGCTCACTAATGAACTGATGACAGTCACAGAGTTTCCAGCAGCAGGCTACAGGACTCCAGCTCTTTTCCTCTTCACCTCTTCAGTATTTTGCTGATTACTTGCATTTCATAACAAAGAAACATAGAACATACTCCCCACAATTTGTAGTTGAAGTTAACTTTATGATTAAGAAATATCCTGAACCAAAATGATCAAGATATGATGTAGCCATGGGCTGAGATCTGCCAAGCTGCTATTTAACTGGAAAAATATAAGGTTCTTCAGGTGACTGTACTTAGTGGGAAATATGTAACCTAATAGGTTTAGGGATTAAGTTTGATAGCAACTCCATACAAGTCATAATATAACCTCAAAGAAAGTAAACGTGATATCAGACTGAACAAATAAAAGCAAAATATCAGAAGTGAAAGATGGCATCACTGCTCTGTGTTCTGGGAACCACAGAGGGACTAGGGAATTCTGGTGTCATTGTGCAGGAAGAAAGAGAAGGGAGTATAAAAATTGAGTGTAGTATAAAAATTCTCCAAATATTTAAACACTTATAGCTTAAAATCAAGGTTTAACAAAACTACTTAAACTTCATTCTTCTAATAGACATTGTCAAATTAAAACAATAGTTATTTATTGACTCTATTGGTGAAAAAAGTAGGACCCCTCACTTGTTTACTTTGTCCTTTCTATTTTCCTTCCACTCCTATTTTGTGTTAATTTATTTTTTATCTAAGTTATGATGAAGTTACTTTGTTACATTATTTGGGGTGTTTGAGATGAATCAGTTAAATAGATGAAGTTCCCTGTATTTAAGGAACATGTGTTCTAATAGTTGGCAAGAGTTGGGGAGAAAAAGAGAAGCAAATGCCAAAAAAACACATATAATAAAAAGGCAATTTACCAAATAGATTAGAAAGTGGTGATGTTGGAGAAAGTTTGCCATTTTAAGGCGTTACTGAAGATAGATTCAGAGCGAAAGTGCCATCTGAGAAAAGACTAGAAGAAAGGGAAACTGAATGAGATCAAGATAATTCACAGAAAACAATACCAAGTAGAGGAAACAGCATGTGCAAAGGTCCTGAGACAGGCACATTCTTAGAAGAGGGATGACAAGGAGGCCTATGTGATTAGAGCGGAGGGGGTGAGTCGTAGAACACAATGGGGATAGAAAGCCCTTAGTGAGCTTATGATAGGATGTTTATATAGCTCATGTAAGGCTCTGTAGACAGTTATAAGAACTCTGAGGTGCAGCAGAGAACACATAGGGTGTCTACCATTGTCTGATCTATGTTTTGAAAGGATCACCCTGGCTTTTCAGTTTTGAAAGTAGGTTGAAGAGGGACAAGTATGATGAGATTTAAGAAAAGCCTTTTCCATGTATTCCCTAGTAAAGTTTAAAAGAAGCAATTTAATAATGTCATTTTTCATTATTATACTTTTTTTGAGTTTTACTCAGAAAAAATGTAATAGAGCATATCGTAGAGAAATCATTGAATTATATGACTGGAAAAACCTCGAGAAATAATCTATTCCATTTTGCCTCAATCAGATAGTAATCCAATAAATGTTTTCAGACATATATGAATCTACTTTATGTTAGAAAACTCCTAGTAAAAGAAATTTCACAACTCTTTATAATTCACATCCCAAAGATTCAGATATCTTCCTCAGAAATTTCTTTACATCAGATGTCATATTAAAAGTCTACATTCTCCAAGTTAGTTAAAATTTCTTCCCTCCCTCCCTCCCTCCCTCCCTCCCTCTCTCCCTCTTTCTCTCTTCCCTCCCCTCTCTCTTTCTCTTGCTCCTTCTTTTACGGGAATTTAGGACAAAGAATAGTAAGCATAGACTTAAAAAATTCTGATTTCTAATCATATAGGATTCTATCCACATGGGTGTTCAGTGTAACTTTTATCAAATCATTTTGTCTTTGTGTATAAATTAAGTAGCAGATGTAGACCTTCCTATAAATCTTATTAAGAAATGAGCTCTCTAAGTCCAACGTAATTAGAGTCATTGTTGGTATTACTCTCTTCTCATTAGAAATATAGAATTAATTCAGTCCCTTGCTAGGTTTTTATCTTAGTAAGATGGTGTTTGTTGTCTATAGATATGAAATCTTCAGGGAGCTTTAAGTCATTAATTCTGAGTTAGGGGGAAAGAAAAATCTCTGAATTCACCAAAAGCTTTTAATACAGATATAGGTACATTATTACAATGTATGACCTTTGAGGGAAAAATCCTGACAGTAATTTAAAAGAAATTTTACAATTCACTTCTACATAGTTAACATAGATTTCCTAGAAAAATATACTTCAGTTGCTAAATCATAGTGAACAAATTATATATTTGATGAGTAAAAGTTTACCAGATCATTAAGAATTAACAGGCTCTTAATTTAAGTATCATACATAAAGTTATTATATGTGCTATATGTTATACATGTCTACACACATACAGTTTTCAACTTGAGTTGGTTAGATTTATCATTTTTTACTTTATGATAGTGTGAAAATGAGTACCTTCAGTACAAGCCATACTTTAAATTTTGAACTTTGTTTTTTTCCCAGACTAGCCATATGGATGTGATTGATGTCATGTTTTCTCATGATATTGAGCAGCAGTATTGAGTTGGGGCTCAGTCAGCCCCACAACCCCAGGACAAACAGCCAATGCGGTTGTACAGCCAACTCTGTTACCATAGTTGTGTTTTATTTATTTTTTAAAATTTATTTATATATAAATTTCACATTTTTGTAATCCCAGGGATTCACCTCCCCCACCTTCCCTGACTGTTCACCCCACTTTCCTCCCTGTTGTGTACTTCAGTTTGGTGGTTAGCTTGTTTTGACTTTTCCTCATAGCTTTTGTTTAGTTTTTTTCCTATATATATTAGTGAAATCATTTGGTTTCTGTTTTTTCTTTTTGACTTGTTTCTGCTAATATTGTTTCTTCTACGTACATCCATGTTATCATAAAATCATCAATTTTGTCATTTTTAATTGATGAGTAATATTTCATTGTGTATATATACCACATTTCTTTTCATCCAGTCATCTGTTTTGGGGCATTTAGGTTGCTTCCATGTCCTTGCAATTATATATAGTGCTGCAGCAAACATCCAAGCACAGGTGTCCCTTTGTACCACATTGAGGTCTCTTTTGGGTAGATTCCCAAGAGAGCAATTGCTGGGTCAAAGGGTCATTCCATTTTCATTAATTTGAGGGTCCTCCACACTGCTTTCAATAGTGGTTGGACCAGTTTACATTCCCACCAGCAGTGGAAGAGTGTTCCTTTCTCTCCACATTCATGCCAGTACTTGTTGCTTGTTATTTGGATGAGGGCCATTCTCACTGGTACAAGATAGTAATTCATTGTGGTTTTGATTTGCATTTCCCTTATTGCTAGTGACATTGAGCAATTTTTCATGTGCCTGTCTGTATTTTCTCTTTGTATTTCATGTGCCTGTCGGCCACTTGTATTTCCTCTTTCCTTAGTTCTACTCCCCATTTTTTGATTGGGCTTCTTGTTTTGCTTTTGTTTAGCTGTGTGAGTTCCTTGTGGATTTCCATTATAGAACCCTTATCACTCTTGAGGAGAGCAAAATTTTTTCCCATTCGGTTGGACTTCTTCTCGTTTTTTCTGTTGTCTCTTTTGCTGTATAGAAGCTTTTTAGTTTGATGTAGTCCCATCTGTTTATGTTTTCCTTCATTTTTTTGCCATCTGTAGATGTGTCCAGAATGGGATTTCTGAATTATAATTCATGGAGGATTTTGCCCAAGTTTTTCTCTACATATGTTATGGTTTCAGTTCTGACATCTAAGTCTTTTATCCATTTTGAATTAATTTTTGCACATGGTGTGTATATGGGAGTTGTCTTGGTCCATTTTTTGCATGTCTTAGTCCAATTTTCCTAGCACCATTTATTGAAGAGGACAATTGTGTTTTATATGTTGGCATTCTACCATTTCTGCAAAACTCCCATTTGTTTTGCCTGCTTCTCATGATAAAAAGAAGAGGGAAGCAATGACCCTGAGATGAAACTCAAGCTAACTGCCCAACTGTAGATTACTGTAAGTGTTCTGAGCAGGTTTAAGCCTAAGCTTGTGATGCTTGATAAGTTAGGATTATAAAATGCATTTTTAATTTATGGTATTACCAGCTATGGGTTTAGCAAGATGTAGCCCTGTTGTATCAGGGTATCTGTGTGTATGTGCATATTTTTGGCAGACAAATGTGTTTGTGTGCATGTGTGACAAATATATGGGTGTGTTAGTTTGTGTATACACAACCATATGGTATATATGCACACTCATGCATATGTACATCAAAAATCTCTCCATCCATTTATCATTTTATAAATATCCTTTTCCTTTGGAATTATTCTTAGGATTCTGGGAAACAAACCCTTGATCTTTCAAAATTCCAGTATCACATTGTCTTTAGAGTCAAAGAAGAACAATGGAGAATTGGAGTGTTGGCCATGACTACTCTAAGTGCTTTTAGTCTGAGGCATGCTGTCAGCAATTCTCAGCTCCCAGTGTCCCTTGAGGTCTGCTTTCAAAACTGAGGAGAATGCAGAAAAGCCACAGACAATAGCAATAGCTTGCACTGTGCACAGCAAGAGTCCGTAGTGAACACAACGGAAATGAAGCTCTTCAGATTCCCTCTAGGTTGCCAAGATTTGTAATTAAAGTCCTCCACTCTGCTTCAGCCTCAATTTTGGATTTATTGTCAATTATGCCTTCTGCCCTTTCAAGTCCCACTGAGTACTATGGATTCCATTTTTAGAAACTCCCAGTATTTTCTTTACTCTATGTCCATGGACACTTTACTGCTTCATCACTAGTCTGTATTATTTCAATTCTCTCCTACCTAGTTCATTGAGTGTGACTTCTTTTCAAATCATTCTCCCTGTTCTTCCTTTACTTATTTTCCTAGAGCTTTGTTCCTATTATTTATTCATCACTGAACTATCAGATATCATTTATTGCGTTAGGTGCTGGGCATGGAAAGGTAAATAAGATTTGATACTTTCACTTGTAGAAATTATAAATAAAGTTAACAGAGGCATTTAATTAAGTAGTTATAAATAGGCTCATTAATGAAACATTATGAGCATATACAAAGTACCATGGCTGAGTCAGATAGTTTGTCTTTTCACTTGTCTAATAAAAATTCTCTATCTAGTTTCTTCCAGTTAAGGAAACCTTTTGGTTTTGTTTTCCAGATTTTGTCAGATACAACTCAAGTGATTGTGTGTTTCCCTAAAATATGTTGGTTTCTCTTATGTCCACAATTTTTAAATTTGGTTTTTTATTTCTCTTGCCCCTCCCACACCTTTGCTTCTACTTTTATTTAAGTTTGAAGTTCCACAGAAGATTTTGTTTGAGCAAGTAATTTGAGTGTTTGAGCAAGCTGGACTGAGTTTTTGAGATTATCATAAAGAAATATCTCTTGTGATTGCAAGTGACACACAGATGAGATTTCTCAGGCCAAGTGTATATATATAAAATTTTAAAGTCACATTGGAAATCTTGCTCTTTCCCATCTTTCCTGATAACATAAATGTCTCTTATAATAGGGTAAAAATTCTTAGGTTATGGGGAGTTGGTCAAGATATCACTAATACATCAATATATTGTCTTCCAATTAATATTAGGTGAGGTAAATTATGTACTATCTTACTACAGAACTTGGAGTACCAAGGAGAAAACAGTCATAGTGAATAGATGAAACATTTTGGCATTAATAACATATTAAGAAATACAATTTCAGGATGGGGAAGAAAAATAAGAAATACAATTTACAGACCCTAAAGACTAAGTAAAAGAGAAGCAAGACAGAGGATGTTCAGTTCTTTTCTGAGCTTCTGGATCATGCACTTGAATGGATAACAGTGGTCTCTAACTAAAAGAACATGCTGGAGTGTGAGAAACAGAGAAGAGATTCACTTTGAGGCAAATTGAATTGGAAATGCATGCAGAGTGTCCGGGATGCAGTTAGATAAATGAGTCCACAGTTCACAAGAGAGTCTGGGAGGGGTATGGGTCTGGGAAGCATCAATACAACATTAGTGAAAATTAATGAAGTGGGTGAGATTGCTGAGGGGGAGTTTTTGAATGAGGAGGCCAAGGATAGACTATTGGGTGGCCCAAAATTAAAGTAGGATGGGGAAAGAGAACTAATAAATAAAAGTGAGTAATAAACATTAGATAAATAAGAAGGAAACCAAGAAAGTGCTTACCAGCAAATCCACAAGAGAAGTTTCAAAAATAAGGTAATGTAGTCAATGTTGAAAACAATTTCACCTGCTATAATATAATGTGCTTTCAAATGATGAAAGAACAAAGCCTGCATTCTTAGTGTGAAATCCTTCCCAAATTGCATTTATAATTCTTCCCTCATCCCCCATCTTGTGCTGTAAACACAAAATCTTTGTTCTAATAGTAGCACTATTTGCCAATTATGAAATCTGTTACAAGCTTTTCTGAAAGCAGTTTTGCATGTCACCATGTTACTTGGGCTCCTACATATCCTTCCAGTCAGTGGTGACTTGATTGATAAAATAAGCCCAGTATTTATGCTCCTTGCAATACAGTTTCTCAATACATCAAGAGCTGTACTGCATTAGTGCAGCTCTTGAGTCTGGCCTTGCTTCTGGATTTACCTGGGTTAACAGAATAAGCAATAAGCATGGTAGTTCTGACCTAAGGATTTAAGCAACCTTAAGAACTTCACTTGTCATTTTTTGGAGGCTGCCATCACTCGAGGAGAAAACGGGATGGTCTACTCCAAGATGCAAGTCTTGCCTACAAGTCAAGTCTGCAGATTTACTATACAGCAGTGTAGTTATGGAACATGTGAGGGAGGTCACTAAGATGAGTGCAGCTACCTGCCTGACCCAACGCTGACCACAGATTCATAAAAATTCAGTCAGGAAGTCAGGAGAACTATTATATAACTTCTAGTCTCATGCATAATAACAAATGTTTTTTTTTGAAGGTGGCTTGTTATGTGGTGATAGCTAACAGATACAGCTGCCTAGCTTACGCTCATCCACTTCATGAACTCTGACATGAGGAATGTTGCTAGGAAAAAAGCAAAAGGAAAAATAAAAACAAAGCAGCATCTTCCTGCTCACTAAGGTGAGAGGCAAGAGAGGAAGACAGGACACAGAACTTCCAGATGGACCTTGTCAAGGGGTTTAGAATTGAACATTCTCAATGAAAACCAACACTCACAAGATCTTCAAATTATGTTTAACATTAAAATATTTAAAGTCTGGGATAGTTGGAAAACTATATCAAAACTCTATAAAGAACCCTCTGTTTCTAGTTACTCTAATCATGGTCCCATTCAAGCAGTCTTATCCTCAGTGCTGTATCTTCATCCTGTGTATGACTAAGCCACAGAGGGGACAGCTCTTAGAAGCAGAAATAATGGTGTGTGCATCTCTGCTTCTTTTTTAGGTAGCATTCTAAAACAGAAGCACCTAAGATCCTCTGAGGTTCATTTGAATCAGCCTCTCTACAATAATACCTGTTTCAGCTCTTCAAGCACTTACACATGGAAGCAGATAATGGATACTACGAGATAAAAAAAGTACAGGTTGCTATTTAGTTTCAAGTCCTCAGAAAAAACATTGAATTACATACTTGAAACCATGGAATTCTGATATATGAGAGTGTTTTCAAAAGTCTCTGAGAGGTGGGCCACTTGATCTTATAGTACAGATGGCAAGAATTGGGAGCCTAATATCCTCTTGCTTTATAAAAAGGGAATTACTCTTTTTCTTCATAATTCCTTCCATGGCCCTATCATGGATAGGCAGAATTAGGGAACAGACAGAACATAGTGAAGCTGTTAGGAAACACAGTATTGCCCTCTGTCTGTGCCAAAGCAGAAAGGAAATGAAATATCAGCATTGCTCCCGCATCTTCCCATAAAAGCTGCGCAGTAAAGCTATGGCTTGCATTTATTTGGAGAAACTCAAGTTACTGTCTCATCAGTGGAACATTTTCTTGTGTGAAATGTGTGCAGCTGTCAAGAAAACCTACTGGCTCTGCAAGCTGAGAGGCAGGCTGGGACTGCCTCTGTCACAACATTTGGGATTCTACCTACCCAGCTTCTCAACAACTATCTACCTCAATGCTACCAGTCAGGCAGGCTGAGAGAGACAGAAACTTCCGTGGAGGCGCTAATGTTGAAGTTCTCATGCTTTTCTGTGATGAATTTGGAAAACTTCCCAGATGGTACATCTGCCTTGGTATAATGGCTTGTACTTCAGAGAATGAGGCTTTCAAGGAAGACAGTGAGAACAACCACATCTATTCACAGAGGGAGGGTGACATTTCTTCCTTCTTTCAGGGACAAGTGTCTGCTTTGTTGCACTCTGCCCCTATCACTGTAGCTGCTGGTGATGTGTGTAGTCAGGAAGTACCCACTTGGCGCACGAGCCCTGCTGGAGGAGGTCCTGTGGCTGGTGCTGCACCACAGTCAGTGCTTCCAAGGAGCCACTTAGGATGAATGACCTGGGTCAAGAAGAGAGACTGAGGCAGGACAGCAAAGTCAAGGGGTCTTTCACTCATTTCTCTCATCAACATGTAGAATTTGTCTTTTCTTTTTAGTTGCTTTTCTTTCTTAGTGTGGTAGCAGGCAGCAAATGTCAACGGTATCCCCTGGATGAAATTGAGATTTAACTGACAGGGAAAGGCAATTTTCCTGGAAGAATGTAAAGACTGATCTGGTGCTTTGAAAATCACTTTACAGAGTTACTCATCCTACTTCATGATTAAATTTCACATCTCCATTCAAATTTATATCATTTTAGGATCAGAGAGAGACCAAGATACCTAAGAGCAATTTATGATAGAGGCACAGGGATTCTGGGCACCTGGTTGGGGTAGTAGGGATAGCTAAACATTCTTTTAAAAATAATCTTTGGGTTGGAAAGTATAATAAACTCTGATGAGGCTTATTTTGTAAAGAACAAGTCTTTTAAGAACAAACACATAATCTTTTGAGGCTTTAAAACTAGGTATATGGTGACATATTGGTTGCTGAATGTACACCCGTAAGATAATAACTGGAATTTATAGTTAGGGAACCAGTAGTAGGGTCTGATCCAGGCCTACAAAATGTAAAAGTAATGTCCAGGTGCAAAGTCTTATTAAAACAAACAAACAAAAATGATCTGAGATAAAATCAGTCTGATGACTTAAATGATGGAGCATGGGGAGGGTGAGATGGAGGGTCATAGTCTCTTGGTGTTATAGCTCTGTTGTATTCTATGATCAAAGTATGTAGCCAGCTAAACAGAATATGCACAGGCCAGAGGCATTTGTTTCAGGTGTCTACCTAGACGGGATGATACACAGGACTTTTGATCAATTTACAACTGTGAAGAATAGAAACTTTAAAACCTTATGTAGATATGAATTATTTAAAATGAACTCTCAAAAGAAAGATTATAGTTTCTGTTAAAGCTTACTTTTTCATTCAACATTCTAGAGGCAAAAATAATGGCAAATGAAAATTGATACATACAAAATGCAGACTATATAAAAAGTGCACGTATTTGCAGCTGGTATTTTACATGTTGAGATGACTTAAAATTATGAGAAAGAATTTAAAATAGTAGCCATTCCTTTTATTATTCTTAAAGTTAGTCAATTTAAGGATCTTTGGATGTTTCATATTTTTAGTAGGAAGAAACTAAGCCATCCCATAACCTCATTTGCTATCTAAAGAATGGATGCAGACATTGGAATATTTATTCTTGAGATAAGTAGACTCTGTAGAGCCAAACATTAGACCTGTGTGTGTGAGTGTGTGTGCATGGGTGTGTAATAGAAAACAGATTTGTGCTTTGTAGCCCTTTCTATGTGTTCTTTCTTCTTACATTTCTAATTCAGTATTTATTTTGGATAAATACTATTTTATCTCCTTAAGGCAAGGTATGTATCTGTTTAATTCTTTACTTTATTATTAAGTTTCCGGGGTTTGGGACAAGAGAGATGCTAAATCTATTTTTTTATGAGTGAATGAATGAGCTTAGACTGTTACTGGATGGAATTAATATTTAGCACAAATCTTCCATGGAAAACATTATGCTATGTATTATGTGTATTTATTTCACTTGCTCTTTCCTATAATTTTGAAATTAGATATTATCAACTCCACATTTTAGAAAGAAGAAGAAACAGTTTATAGAGACAATCCAAACCATCACTGTTTAGGTGCAAGGCTATTGTTTTTGGACAATGATGGGTCTCTCCTGTCACTTATAATGGAAACAGATGTCAACCAAACAATAGAGTGAACTTTCTAAGAAGTCTAATGAGTCTGGTACACATTTATGAGGAACTGAATTATCTGTCACTGGACTTACAGAGTTAGCTTGACCATCTGTCAGAGCTTATAATGGAGAAGCCATGTAGGAGGTTAAAGTGGAAGCCTCCAGTGTGCCTCTCCGTGCTAAAATTCAAATAAGCTCTCTAACCATATGCTGAAGCACAGAATAATATGCTCCTCCCTTCAGTATTTCTCTTATTTCCTTATACTTTGAAAGCAGATGGTTGCTGCTGTGCCTGTTGCCCAGGAGAAGGACATAGAAAACAACCATGAGGAAATCTTTGTTTTTTTTTTTTTTTTTTTTTTTTTTTCCTGTCACAAAAGCCAAAGTCTTTGGGGGAAGCTGGAAGCTTAGGAACAAGATGAAATATTTGAGAGAGAGATCATAAAAGAGATCAATGTTCCCTCACAAGTCTGCAAATGATAATCTGAACTGATGAATTAGATGAAAGAAAAAAAAAGAGAAGAACTAATGATAAATAAGTTGCTTGATGTTTGACAGAAAAAGATTTCCTTTAACCCTCTGCTTGTATAGCCTTGTGGATGCACAACTATACCAGAAAGGATGTGAAGTTCTGGAAAATACAGAGTCATGCATATTTTCAGGTAAAATCCTATGGTGAGAGAAGGATCCAGTAAAACTTTGTCTGGGAGGAGTATTTTAGACATCTAGTCAGAAAGCACCAGACAATCCCAGTATGAAAGATACGTGTCCTGCTCAAGGTTTTGGACCTTAAGGAGACTTACCAGCCTCAGACAGAGCTCTAGGAAAGGGAAAAAAACCCTTCAGAAGCATGAAGAGTAGAAGAGGGTTTGTTCTGAAGACTAATGAAATTAATGATTGAAGATTTATTTTTAATCCTTTACCTGTCATTCCTGTATTCTTTCTGCTGTTCTTAATTGCTTGAAATAAAAAATGTCATAAATTCCTTCAGTGAGAATAATTTAAGGTGCTGAAAAATCAGAATGTGATTTTGTCATAGAATGCATATTTTAACAGTTTTAATTTGCTTATTTTGAGAGATGGTATTCATACGTTTTCACTGTTTCTTCTAGATTAATTATATACCAAAAAGAAAAAGAAAATGTCCACAGATTTGGAGCTTGTTCTCTCCCCTGTAAGTGACAGTTTGGTAAAGTGGGAATTTGGTGGAATGTGGTCTTTTCAGTTCTTTCTCTAACAAGATTCTTCTGCAGGATGTAATATGTTGTGTGAGTCAGGATATTTTGTGACACAGATTTCAAAAATGCAAGAGATTCAATGGGGGACATGTCTGTGAAAGATAACGTGCAAAATCAGGGGGAACATTCAGTATACCATACAGGCCTGACAACTTAAAAGGACTAAGGGAAGGAAATAAATATGGTAGGAAGCTTCTTGAATGCTGTATGGTCCTGAACAAAGGCTGATCAGGAGCTCTGAAGCAAAGATCATCTGTTAAAGTGGTACTTCACAGACAGAATTGTTCAAGATCTTGCCCCACCATTTACTTAGGAATCTGCCTGGGAATAACCTGGAAAGATTGTGGCCTTGGTGAGGGAGTCATGGTGGACACTAAAGGAATGACAGCTAGAGGCTGAATAAATGAATATTTTTATTTTTTTAATTTTTAATTTATTTTTTGATTGCACATGTGTATACTTCAACTAATATTTTTAGATTTTTTTTCTCAAAAGAAGAGTTGAACAACACAACACTGAGGCTTCCATAACCAACAGTGTTTCTTTTCTAAAATGTTACGAATTCTTAGAATTAGGTAGATATGGAGAGATTTTGAAACAGGAAATGCCAAAAGGGGGAGTGAGTTATAAAATAGGACACATGTGCTTGACCTGAAAGACCTGAATGAACAAGAAATCATCTGTGAACACACCATTCAAAAGACAGTTAGGTTGTCAGAATGAGTCATTTTACTCACCAGACAAGGGAAATTAACTGTTCATATGTACAGTCTTGAAGATATCCTTTTTATAGATTCAATTAACATCTCAACTAGTCCTCGGACAAGCGTTTCGATACTTCTGTGACAATAAGTAGCAGTGAAAATTCAAAACAACAAAATTCCCCACTTGATTACAAGGACAAGCAAAGACAATTAATGTTCTTGATCTTGGCTTCTTAAAAAGAAAGAATTAAGAAACCATTAGTGATTTATCTAAAATGATTATTATTGGTTAATTTTGAAAAGTGAATAAACCAAGAAGGTAAAAAAAAAAGAATTACAGTCTATTAAATTCAATTTCCTTAGTAGTAACAAATAGAAAGTTAATGAAACTGAATAAAAGCAAGGGTACTTTATAAGTCAGTACTTCACTGACTTTACTGAAAATGAGGACCAAACATTTTAAACACAATTTTGTTCTAAACAAAACAGCACCTTACTCCCTAAAATATCTCATTTGAGCCCCAGTTTTCATGAGTCCAGTTTGTTCTCTTGAGCTTTGGAGAGATGCCTTTACAACAACTTGCCACAGTCTTCCTAGGCCATTTGAACAAGATGTTCAGCATAGAGAAAGACCTTGACTTCCTGACTCACAACTGTGGAGCAAAGTTATTTACAAGTGGCCCTACATTCTTCTCTTATCAAAATGACAGTTAAGGGGCCAGCTGTGCCCCATCCTATTTACTTGTAAGTTGCTGGGTCAGCAGCACTAGTGTTATAATTTTCCACCAACCCTTTCCCTCATACACCTCAATTAACAAGATGACAGAGGAAAGCATCATTTTAGGAAAGCAGTGTTTGGGATGGGTGAGGGAAAGGGTATGTTGCTACCTAAATCTAAAGAAGGAAATTTTTTAATAAATAACTTATTAAAGACAGATGTGTCCTTAAGTGGAAGAGACTGGCAATTTTTCCCTCTTGGGGAGAAAAACAGTTGGGGGAGATGGCATGGTGGGATCTTTCAGAAGAGATGGATTCTGGACCACTTATATTTTTTCTTGACCATGCTCATGGGTTAGTGTTTTAGAGACAAAAGTAGATCATTAAGTCAACAGTGGATGATAGAGGATAATGGGAACTACCGTCCTTAACTCAGAGTAAGGTAGGGAAGGTTGCAGTGGGTGTGTCAAGGGACAAGGCCACACATCCCAGTCTAGCAGAGTCAGTCAGGAATGAGATGCTCATCTGTGGGATCCTGTCAAACCAAGACTCAACAAAAAGAAATGCATTCACACTCTGGATAGACCTTTAAGAGCCCTCTCTCTTTTGTATCTCTTCTGCCAATGCAATATCTGCATGATAGATATGAGAGAGAGACACTTGAAATTAGACAAATTCCCTCTATCCCATGTTTTAGAGGACAGAGCAGGATGGAGAAAAAAGCTAGGAAATGTTTATGAGAATGAATTCTCAGAATTCTAAGTGACTGATTTAATAATGGAGTGAAACTGAAAAGGAAAAGACTAGTTAGGATTTAATTATGGTAGATGAACCAAGAAAAAAAGGGGCATTCAACAGAGTATATTTTGGACAATTAATGACAACAACATTTTACTTTTTGGTAGCCATAGAAGCTACCAAAATGAGTAAAATTATTTACAAAATAAATATGTAAAAATGTATTTCCTAATGCACTTTTCAGAAAGCCTGTACCCCTAATTTCAACTTGAGTCTTTACTTCTAGTAGAGAAGAAAAAAATTATATGATGTGGGTGTTACTTCCAGTATTTCAAAATAGTTTTGAAGACATCACTCTTGGAAAATAGGAAGAAATTGCATTTGAAAACCTATGATTATAAGAATAAAAGGTAAGATATCTATTATCAATTTTCTTTCTAGAACATCCTAGTGAGACCAAGAACCTGAAAAAAGAGCTACATGAAATGAATACCTTTTCCTTAGGAAGGGGAGAGGAATGTGAAAATTCATGAATTAGAATCTATCATGCAATGATATCAGTTCATCTTCAAACACTGTTAGCACACGAGATATTATTTAGTAACACTACAATTGCATATGCAGTTTTGAAAGCATTAGGATTTTATCCACTTTTAAAGTGAACATTCAAACCAAATTAGGTTAAGATATACCATATTTCAAAATTAAAGAAGTAAATAATCATCAAGAAATCTTTATTGAAATAATTTGAATGCTGACTTTATATTCAGATAAAGTCTACTGTTACTATCTCAAAAAGGTTTTTGGAGATTGCTACAATATAAATGCTGTTCTTCAGTTCACAAACATTTAGTTAGTAATCTAATATTCCTCGAAAGCCCAATCACCATAATATGAGACTAAATTACTTACAATTGCATAAAAATTACAAAGGCACATTTATATAAAAATATTTACCTGAAATAATTTAGTATAAAAATATGGTGAAATATTTTTGTAAAGACACACCAAGATATACAAAATCAGTCATAAAAAAACCCTCACATTATATGCTACTTCACTAAATTAGGGGTATAAGAAGTGAGAAAATCCTACCACAAAATATCAGAATTCGACAGTATATAGTCAATAAAATAATAAAATTACTTTTGCTGCAACCCTGGTATTGAATGTACTGAATTTTATTGCCTATTAAAAAACTTGATTATCTTTTGCCATAAATAAGAAAGTAAAAGGATAAGCAATAACTTTAATCCTTTCAAACTATTCATCTCTTGAAAATTTTAGGGTATCTTTGACATATGTATTATGTCAGATGTAGTTTCCTACATCTGCTGCAAAAGTTATGACAATTTGAATGGCTCAAAACAACACAATTTTATCACTACAGAGTTTGATAGGTCAGAAAATTAGATGGGTCTGGGCTGGACTGGCTGAAAGTTATAGGTTGAAATCAAAGAATCAGCCCACCTCACATCTGTGAGAATGGCCCATGTTAAAAAAAAATCTTGAAACAACAAATGCAGTAGAGGAGGTGGAGATAAAGGAAATTTCTTACAGTACTGGTGGGAATAAAAACTATGGAAGCCACTATGGAAATCCATATGGTGGTTCCTCAAAACACTAAATATGAATCTACCATATGACCTAGCAATTTCACTCCTAAGAATCTATCCAAAGGAAACAAAAGCATTGACTAAAAAGGAAACCTTCACTCTTATGTTTATTTCAGTACTACTTACAGTAGCCAAGAAAAGAAAGCCATCCAAAAATCTCCCAAGGAGATGAACTGAATAAGAAGATGGGGCATATATACACATTGGAATAGTACTCAGTGATCAAAAAATATAAACTCATGTCATGTTATTTGTGGGAGCACAGATGGAACTGGAAGGGATTATGCCAAGCAAAATGAACCAAGATGAAAAAGAAAAATACTGTTGGTTTTTTTTTTTTCACTTATATGTGGAATCCAGAGAAACCAAATAAAGGGTCAAGAAAAAAGAAAGAACTTGTAAGCTGACCATAGATCTGATGCATACACTTGGGTAGAGTGACAAAGAAGAGTCAAATCAAGGGACAGAAGAGCAAAAGGGACTGTGGTGATAGGTTGTAGGTGTTATGGTTGATGAAGAACCATGAGAACTACATTTGAGGGGATAAATCAAATATCAAACAATGAACAAAGATGTAAAAAAAACAAATAAGTGAAAAAAATATAAAAATTTAGGCATCACCAAAACTGCATTCCTGCCTGAAACTCTGAGGGAAATATACTTCCAAACTCACTCAGGTTAGTGACAGAATTCGCTTCCTTGTGTTTGTTGGACTGAGATTCAGGTTCTTACACTGGTTACTGGCCAGGAGCGTTTTTCTAGTTTCTGAGGTTACCACCCCAGGATCTGGCTTCCTTCATCTTCAGAGTGAACAGTGGTAGCCAGGACCACATTCCTGTCATGCTTTGAATTTCTCTGAGATCAGCTGTTTCATCTCACTGACCTCTCTTCCCAGCTTAAGACAGCTCTCTGCATTTAAAAGCTCATTACTTAACCAAGGTACACGGTAGTGTAAAGTAGATATACCAGGATATCTACTTACTTTCCTAACCATTATATATATTAAGTCCCTTTTGACAACTAATTAACATATTCACAGTCTCCAGGGATTAGGATTTGGACATCTTTGGGGTGATTCTGCTTACTATGACATGAAAAATTGGCCATTAGATCTCACCCTTGACAGATGCATCCTCTAACATCTCCTGCATCATCGGGATGTGTCCCTTCTGTATGGGAAGTCTACAATGATTATTCTCAGAAGCAGGTTATTTTAATTTGTTTACAAGATGATTCTTACTGTATCCTCAAATGTACTCTTCTGCCAACTTTATGCTGACCCTCAACTCTGATACTTTCTGCTCACTCCTCTAATACTTTCTGAAAAGCTGAAATGCTTTATTTTCTCTGTCCTCTGCCCTGTCCTGTTTAGTCACCATGTTCTCCTAATTTGCCAGTCTAAACCTGAGATCTCTAAATATGTCCTCTTCAATGTTTTCAAGCATTTCTATAGTTTCTCGTCTAAGTTACACATCTTTCATCATGAGGCATTGTAATTCTCATTTTTAAAGTATTTATTATTAAAAGCTGTCACTTTGTATGGAATATTATTAAAATGTTCTATGTATGTTGCAACATTTATTCACAAGAAATATGACACATTTTCAATCTATGATTAGCTTAAGCTAGAATCCATCTGTTATTTGATGAATCACAACACAAAATTATTTTTCAAAATCTGTGTATATTTAGACTAATAGAAAAAAAGTTAATGCAGCCTAGATTCAACCTTTCTCTAGATATCTTTGATAAATGATTTGAATTCTGATGTAGTTACATTGATGGCATTATTAATATGCCTGAAAAGACTGTGATGTATAATATTAATTTTGGTAATGTGAGTCTTTTTAGTAAATGAACTGTATTAATATTGTAAGAATCTAATAAGCTATTTAGTAATTGGTTATTATGCAACTGTGGGTAATGGGTGGAACTGAGAAGCTATTATTTCACATTTGTATGAGGTTATTTAAAATATTATGTGACTTCATAAGTTCAAATTACAAATATTTATTTTATGTCAACTGAGTACAACTCACTGTTTTACAAATAAGACAGACAGGGATTCTTCCCTTAAGGCATTTACAGTCTATTAGAGGTGGTAGCTCAATATCTGGAATTCAAGGTAGAAAGTAATGATGCTTTGCTATAAGGCAGAGATGAAGCAGTAAAGATTTTGGAAGAGAAAAACAATGACTCCACTATCAAGAAATATATATATATATATCAAGTATATATAAATATATATATCAAGAAAGACATTTAGTGAATATGATTGAATACATAGAATTTCTCATTTGGTTTGAATTTTGATATATTTGGACTGGGAAAGAGGGTAAAACCAGTATTCTATCAAATGAAGAAATGTAAATCAAAGAAGAGAAACTGAAAATTTTAGTGGTATATATTTTTACTGTTGTCAATTAACTATCTGTCAGACAAGCCCTTCTCATACATAATGTTCTCATTCTGGCCTGTTACCCACTCCCACATGCTTTTTCCTGACCCTGCACCAAAGCGTTCACAAGATTTAATCTGTCTAAAGAGGAAAGCAAAATGTTGGCAGTTTTCTTCTTTCTTTTCTTGCCATCATTGTTCAAAAAAATGTCTATTCCTTGTGTCTGTTTTATTGTGATAACCCTCCATCTAAATGGTGTCCTTGTCTTTTGTGTTTTACCTTTCCCAAACTCCTGACCATCATATAAATACTGCAAGACACAAATCTGAACAAATACCCATGACATCAAAATTACTTGCTATTTCCTGAATGCAGTTAGCTCTTACCCTGACTATGAAGGATTCTGGGTTGATTAAACCCATGACTCATGTTTACCCTGAATTATGTACACAACCCTTCTCCAGTTTGGCTAAACTTCTTGGTCATTATTTTCCTACTTTGCTCATACTTTTCTCATACTTTTTTGCTATCCACTATCATTTCCTACATGTGCAAATCTTTTATATTCTTACAAAACTCTTCACCTTGTCTTGCTCTTTGGACATGATTTTTTTCCCCAGTGTTGACATTTTTTTCCCAGTGTTGACATTTTAGTATTTGCTGTACTTTTTCTTTGCAACATTTCATACATAGTACCATTAAATCTAGGTCTCAAGCTCCTTAAGGTATATATGTCCCTTTCTTCATTTTGGGTGCTAAATGAATAATCAGTAATATTTCAGTGAAAATGTCATCTCATCTTCTTTCTCTGAGAAAATCATGTAGTAGATGATATTTTCTAGTTAATTGGCTAATTAAATTAATCTCCCCAAACCAGAAAGCAGGTTTACACAAGAAAGACACTGTCGAAGTCTATGTAGGCTTAGTAATTTTCTGTTTTTAGGATGCTAGGAAATGATACAGAGAAACCATGCAAAGCTGTCATTAACTTTTTAACTTTTTAACCAACTGACATAGAAAGATTATAACATACTTCACAACTAATCATTATAAAACACCAGCATTCTAAAGGTTTCTCAAAGATGTTGAGGTTTGTGAGGTAAAAGAGATAGGGAATTAACTACTAATATTTTCTGCTGCCTGAAACACACTAACTGAAAATTGTTAGTGATCTTCTTTACCATTATCAACAATAATTCATTCATAAAGTACCAGGATCCTTGGAAGAGAGTACATACAGAATCTGTACTGAAACGTAAATATCTAATAGCAAACAATATTTTACAATCATAGACAGGAATGATAGCAATCTTCTACTCTAATCTGACAGACTTGGACTTGAATCCTAGTACAGCTAAAACTAGCTATGTGCACTTGAATCATTTTCCAACTTTTCTTTATAAATGAAGGTAACAATGGACCACAACATAGAGCTGTGGTGAGGATTAAGTGAGAAACTGCAGAGGTACTAAAGACAACTTGTGCTACTTTATATGCCCTGCAATCTGCAAAGCTGTGCACTGACAACTCCTCAAACATAAAGTGTAGATAGAGACAACACCCTTGGTATAGATAAAATGCAGGAAAAAACCCTGCTACACAGAAAGGAAGAAGTATCTTGCATCTCTCAAACTTGGCAAAAGGAAGGAAGGAAGGAAGGAAGGAAGGAAGGAAGGAAGGAAGGAAGGAAGGAAGGAAGGAAGGAAGGAAGGAAGGAAGGAAGGAAGGAAGGAAGGAAGGAAATCTTGGAGAATTTGTGCTCTGGAGATGCTGGGGACTCTAGGAACTTGTGGTCATGTGCAAGGTTTTGGGGGTACATTTTCAATCATAATCACATGACCTGAAGAGCAGACTGAGACCTTAGAGACACACCTCTGTGTACACTGACATGAGTCCCAGTTGAGGGTGAGAGCAATTATGAATGGAGAATAGTAAATATCGGTAATACGGCCTTGGGGCTACCGCTTACTTCATGATCCTTTATTTTATAAGTTATTCCAGAAATTGAGCTCATCCAGAATCCTGGAGGAGCTGGACACCTATCAGAGGTGGGTGCTACAGACACAGGAAGGACTTGCAATGCCAGCTGTAGTGTAGTGCTGAGACTCCCACTTAATGAATGGGCACCTATGTCTCTCATGGGCTAGATGACTCTCAGTTCAGTCCTTTTCAGGAAATTGCCCTCTCTGGAAGGAAATAAAATTGTGCAAAGCTAAGACTACACCCCATCTTCAATGCATCAAACAAGAGGTAAAGACCCAGTCACTTTGCCTTGATGGACTAAATACCATGAAAGCTTATAGCAGCTTCAGAGTACACCCTGAGATGGCCACAACAACTGGAGATTCTTGATGATTTTCTGCTAATCTACAACTTGTGTTCTTAGAGTTCCAGGGAACATATCAGTGATCTTCCACCAGGTACTGTCCATCTCAGGGTATGCTTCCCGGGAAATCCTGTTTATTGGATATTTGAAAAACAGAAAAAAATAAACCATAAAAACAAAACTTTATAGCACCAGGATTTGTCCAACTGTGTACTATATTCAAAGGTCTACACTGAACTATCCCATAAATGGGATGTACATGCATGCAGGCATGTGTATATGTTTGTGTGTACTCCATATAACTTAGTCATAAAGTTAGAGATACTGCTAAATGTCTAAAATATTTTGTGCCCTGTTAAGTATACATTCAGCTCTATTCTAAAATGCATGTTCTTTATAGCCAGACAGATCTGGGTATATCATCTATCCACTTCCTATCTATACACCTTTACACAATGACTATCTCTGAACTTTTATAAAGTGGAGATCAATGTTGCCTTCCTACAATCTCAGAAGACAGTTGTAAAAATTAAATTAAATATCTCCTATGCAAAAACTCAGGACTCCGCATAGCATGGAAAAGGTAATGTGTGAGTAGTATTTCCTCTATAAGTTCCCAAAAAGGCACCTGAAAATCTCCTCTTACTTGTACTCAGAGCAAATTATTACAATAGAATAAAGCAGGTCATGCATTCTTTGCAGGGGATACTGTAAATAAAATTAATCTACAGAGTAATAGGAAAAACAAGAGTGAATAGAGCTTTGTATTTTCTAATTTAAAAAATGAACTTTAACTAAGAAAGTTAATGTGTTATTACTTATAGAGGCAGCTGACTGACTGTCTAGAACAATACCAGGCAGATATGATGAACCCAAGGTGACACTCCTACATGTTTCCATGAGAACTTCCTACACAGTTGTGTCACCTCTGCCCCATCAGCATAGGTGACACACCTGAGCATGTCACCATGCTTTGCCTGTTGATTTTGAGATTAAACCTGGAAGTTTTCGACAAACGAGGGAAGGGGTAATAGCTGCTCATGGGTTCATTTTCTTCCAGGTTGAAATTATACGGTTCCTGATTCTCAAGTCTGTACAGAACTTGCAGAGGCATCTGGGGCACCACTGGGTGACAGTGCTGTCAATCTGACTGGGGGGAAAGTTGACCCTCTTTGTACACTTCCCATTGTCTACATGAATTGAGCCATGATGAATTTTGCATAGATCTCCTGGGTCTTTGTCAAAGGAAAATAAATATATTCTTCCTAAATAGAAAGTTTGTAAGAAAAAAATGACTGGTTTGTAGCGACTAATCCATTATTTTTGTGTGTATTTATGCAAGTTATTTGGAAATATGGGCATATTTTGATTATGAAAAAAAATGAGCTGAATTTAGTGGCATGTGAAAATGCACAGAGTACTTGAAATATATAGTAGAAATAGATAAGAAGATCTTGGCTACCGACAAAAAATATCACTTCTCATTTGTACCATACAGCTAAGTATTTCTGCATATATTAGCACACCTGATAATTGCTTAAGTTAGGCAGGTTACATAGTCTTAATCCCATTTCCCAGATGAATGAACCTCAGTGAAGAAAGCTAAGCAAAAACTATAGTGCTCCTTGGTCTGGCAGGAAGCTGGTAGAGAAGGCAAGAACTGAATTACAGGTTTACCTCTTCTCTTAATTGTCCTTTTATAGAAGTTTTGTAGTTGTCAGGCTCTCATGAAAGTAAAATACAGAGCAAGCATCCACTCTACTCTGTGAAGAAGGTGAGAATGTAAAGGATTCTGACATTCCTATTGCCTCTTCTCATCACATAGTTTCATGCTAGAATGTCTTGCACAACTAAATTCCTTCCCCTTTTTTGCTTGCTGAGTATCTCCACCTGGATGTCTGTCTGGTATTTCAGACTCATGTTGTTTCAAATGGAATTCATTATCAAACCCATTAAAATCTACCCTACTTCATGTTAGGTAAATTAATAGCAAGGTACCAAATATATTGATTATAATAGTTTATCCTTTGTTTCCTAGTCACCTATTATTTCCTGTGTTTCTGATGACACTGACACCATTGTATATTCCCTAAGCCCAAGTGAAATACTTGGAGATATTCACATAATAAGTCAGAGAAAGAGCAGTGCCAAACACAAAGGATTTCAATAATACAAGTGGTTATGTGGACAGAGAAGAAGTTGCATATTGGCAATAAGGGTGGTAGAATTGTAAAGCACGTAAAATTATGTCTACTTCTAATGAAGTATGTAATGACTTGCCAAAGGAAGGATACCTGAGGTGCTGTTTTGCTCCTAAGTGTGCCAGGCAGAGGGACTGGGAGGGAAATCTAGGTGAAGACAGAGTGTATGGAGGCGCAAAATTGAAAAGAACCTGTTCTAAAGGAGTTAGTTATCACTCCCATTAAAATACATCCTTTTACAATATTTAGGGAAGTTTTTGAATTTTTCCCTAGGTCTGGATAAGGTCAGAAGGGTCAGATCTTAGGAAACTGACTGCAGCAGTGTAGACGTCATTGGGTAGAGTGGTGATCAGCCCAGCTGCGCCAGTGTACAGAATTACATGGATGACTAACTATAAATCTCAAGCTCCTTTCTTATACTTTCTCCTACCCACCCCCCTTTCTTCCCTCTCTCACATACCCACAGAGATGAATTTAATTTTGTCACTGAAGTTTGGAATTATGTGTTAGAGTGACAGAGGTAACTTGTGGATTATTTCTAAATTTTAAGTGTGAAAGTGACATAGTCCATAACTGGTACCCTGCCACCAAAGAGGTTGTATGAGGGGGCAAGAACTCAGTAGATATTCTGGGTAGATTTATTTTGGCTCTTCCAACTATTTGGCCCCTCCTTTTTTCTCACAGGCAAGTCATTGAGCTGTGCCTTTGACTTGTTTGAGTTACCTCCCTGTTTTCCATACCATTATTGTACGCTAGTCCAGCACTTCATTACTTTGTACTTGATATATTTCAATGCACCTCACTGGTGAGTCCTTATACCTCTAGTTTCTTTTTACTCAAGTTGAATCTACACATCCACATTAATCTTCTTAAACTATAAATTTGAACATATCATTTCTCTTCTCACAAATCTAAACAGCCCCTGAATTTTATAAACTTCTTCTGTCATTGAAAGTTCAATGATACTGTTTCCTCCCTTACTTTTTCTGTGCTTATTTTTTTCTTTCAAGTGGACATTTCTCTATTTTTGCAAATGCTTCTGTTTTTACAAAAATCTCTTTTTTCTTTTAGGGTTGGCTCACATAATTCCTGTTGTACAAAACCCTTCCTGATTGCCCAATCTTCTTTGCAGATTTCATAGCTTCACTTAAAACTTTCCAGCATCTTCTCTGTAACTATTTTCTGATATGTTTTTAGTTCATATAGTTAATAATGCTTGTATATAATTGGTCTTGTTGCAAGGTCTTGTCTCCTGTTCATCATATATTACTATACATTCTGTTCTACAAGGACTTGTCTACTCAGGCCAGAAAATGAATACAATAAACTAAACTTTTATAGACCATTTAATAATCTTCAATGCAATTTGAAATAATGAACTGAGAATTTTCACTTTCTCTAGTTGGGGAAAATGCAACACTTAATATTCTCCAGCTGATGCATTTAGTTGATACAGAATATCTATCATAATTATATGATATATAATTAAAATCTAATATATCTAGTTGATAGAGAATACAAATGTTAGAACTGGACAGTATCTGGGGTTGAACTCTTTTTGATTGCTAGTTGTTTTGCCTTGAGAACACTGCTATATCTCTTTGAATGTATATATCTATTTCTATAAAATTAGTAATATGGTACCTAACTCATATGATAATTACATATATAAGTCATGTAGAAGAGAACATACATGTGTAATAATTATGTACAGTATATAGTCCACAAGCATTCTTTCCATCTACTAAATTAACAAATTCTATAAAAAGAAGTGAATAATGTCATTTTCATGGTCTATAGGAACACAATCAGATTTTTACCAGTATGTTTGCCTTTATACAATTGAACTTTAAAGATAGAAATGATCCAAGATGGAAGAGACTTATTTGAAAGTATAAGTTTAGCTGAAGAACGAATTGAGTCATTTGGGAAAGGTTTGGTGTAAAAGAGAGAACAGAGGAAATCTAAGGGTTGGGCTCAGTTATTGACCAGCCAAGCTCATGCCAGCAAAGGATGCACATACTCAGGTCCAGGAAACACAGGTTGTGCTACATATCTGAATTAGCAAACTAATCAGACCTCACTGGTTCCATATATATTAGAAGTGCCTCTGAGGCTGGGCACAGTGGCTCGTGCCTGTAAGCTTCAGCCTATGAAGTGGCCGGGGCTAGGGATCGCGGTTCGAGTCCTTCCTGGGGCCTGTAGTGAGACCTAGTTCCAAAAAAATAGCTGGTAGTGATGGTGCGCGCCTGTAATCCCAGCTACCTGGGAAGCTGAGGCTGGGGATTGCTTGAGTCTGTGGTACCCGGGGCAACGAGAGCCTGCGGTTCCATGGGCAAAAATAAGGAGACCTAGTCTCAAAAAAAAAAAAAGAAAAAAGAAATAGAAGTCCCTCTGAAAATAATTTGGCATTTCATTAAGCTTATTTAAATGCATGTACTAGGACATTTAAAATTATTTTAATTTTTTTGATAAACAGGGTTTTTTGAATGTTTACTTTATTTTAATTAATTAATTATATTTTATAGCATTGTCTACTCCAGCGTTCTCTCACCACCTTGTCACCTGTGAACCATTCCGTAGCCATAATCTTTTGTGCCCATGACATTCCTGATTTTTCTCCCTCCCCCTCTCTTGTTCTATGCTTCAGTTCTGCTGACAGTTTAAAATTTTTCTTGTTTGCCTGTTTTCCCTATATCCTTCATATAAGTGAGACTATCCAGTATTTTTCTTTTTCTTTCTGACTTACTTATGTTAGCATGATTCCTTCTAGCTCCATTCATGTTGCCACAAATGACATGAATGTCTTTTGATATTTCATTGTGAACATATACCACAGTTTTTTGTACCTTTCACTTATTTGGGGACATCTGAGTTGCTGTCATATCTTGGCAATAGCCAGGATGGACAGATAGATAGATAGATAGATAGATAGATAGATAGATAGATAGATAGATAGATAGATAGATAGATGGATGGATGGATGGATGGATGGATGGATGGATGGATGGATGGATGGATGGATGGATGGATGGATGGACGGACGGACGGACGGACGGACGGACGGACGGACGGACGGACGGACGGACAGACAGACAGACAGACAGACAGACAGACAGACAGATAGATAGATAGATAGATAGGAATATTCAGGTATATTTCTAGAGTAGGATTGCTGGATCGAATGGTAATTCCATTTTCAGTAGTTTAAGGATTCTCCACGCAACTTTTTATAGTAGCTGCATCAGTTGTAGTCCCACCAGCAGTGTAAAAGTGTCCCTTTCTCTCCACATCCATGCCAGTACTTGTTGTCGCCCCCTTTTTTTTCCTTTTTATATGGGGGATTCTTACTGGTATAAGATCGTATCTCATTGTGGCTTTGCATTTCCCTGATTATTAGTGATGTTGAGCATCTTTTCATGTTCCTATTGGTCACCTGTATTTCCTCTTTGGAGAAGTATCTTTCTAGATCTCCTCATTTTTTTGACTAAACTTTTTGTCTTGTGTGTGTGTGTTTTTTTTTTTTTTTTTTTTTTTTTTTTTTTTTTTTTTTTTTTTTTTTTTTTTTTTTTTTTTTTTTTTTTTTTGAGTTCTTTGTGAATCTTTGTTATTATGTTATTATCACTTGTGTGTTGGGAAACGATTTTTCCCCATTTAATTGGGTTTCTTTTTGCTTTGGTTATTATCTCTTTTGCTGTACAGAAGCTTTTAGTTTGATGTAGTCCCAGCTGTTTAGTTTTCCTTCAATTTTTAAACATGTGTAGATGTGTACTCAAAGAGGTTCCTCAAGTCTTAGCATATTTTCTCCATATTTTCCTCAATGAAGTTTATGGAACCAGGATTCAGGACTTACATTCATGTCTTTTATCCATTTTGTCTTGATTTTTTGTACATAATATGAGGGAGTGGTCTAGATTCATTTTTTTTTGCATGTAACAATCCAGTTTTCCCAGCACCATATGTTGAAGAGACCATACTTGTTCCATTGTATAGAATTAGCCCCTTTGTCAAAAATTAGTTGACCGTACACGTGTGACTTTATTTCTGGGCATTAAATTCTGTTCCATAGGTCTGTGTGTTTGTTTTTATTCCAGTACCATGATGCTTTATTATTATGACTTTCTTATATAATTTGAAGTTTTGGAGTGAAGTACCTCTGTATGCCTTTTTTTGGTCAGGAGTGCTTTGGTTATTTAAGGTCTTTTATTATTCCATTTGAATCTTAGTAATTTTTGCTCTATTTCTTTAAAGAATAATATTCGATTTTTTATTGTGATTGCATTGAATCTGCAGATTGCTTTTGGCAGAAACTCTACCTGCAAAGTTATTCTTCCTTTACAAAAGAAAAATTAAAGCATTTTCAGGCATGTAACATCTCCAGAAATTCACTACCACTAAACCTCCACTACAAGAAGTCTTACAAAAAGCCTTAAGATCAAAACCGTCAAAATAATAAACAGGAAGAACAAACCAAGGAAGCAAATCAGAACCTCAAAATGAACACCAGAAAACCAACTTGAGAATCTCAAACATCAATAATTACTCTAGATGTCAATGGTCTAAACTCATCAATCAAAAGACACAGATTAAAAAAAAAAAAAACGAACTCAACATTCTGCTGCCCACAGGAAACATACATTTGATCTTTACTAGTGCCTGGATGTTTACTGTAGCACTATTTAAAATTGCAAAGACATGGAAACAATCCAAATGTCCCAAAACACATGATAGATGAAAAGGATGTGGTACATATACACAATGGAATATTACTCATTAATTAAAAATGACAAATTTGATGATTTTATGACAACATGGATGTACTTAGAAGAAATTATGCTAGCAGAAACAAGTCAGAAAGAAAAAGACAGAAACCATAGTTTCACTAATATATGTGACATAAGAAAAATAAACAAGAAGTCACGAGGAAAAGTCAAAACTAGGCTAACAACCAAATTGAAGTATATAATTGGGGGGGGCGGGAGATGGTGGGGACAGTCAGGGAGGGAAGGTGGTGGGTGAACCCCGGTGTTTTCAAAGATGTGAAATTTATCTATAAATGTTATTTTTTTAAAAAAGCTAAGCATATACTGAAAGTAAGGGGCTGGAAAACAATCCTACAAGCAAATGCTCCTCCGAAAAAAGGCAGGGGTAGCTATTCTTATAGCAGATAAAGTGGATTTCAAATAAAATAAGTGATCAAGGATAAGGAAGGTCATAATATGATTAAGAGGTTAATTTAACAAAGAAAACATAACAATTATTAACATATTCACCAAATGAGGGAGCACCAAAATTCATAAGACGATTATGAGCAGAACTGGAAGTGAATATTGGTGAAAATCCACATGTGGTAGGAGACTTTAAAACTCCATTCTCACCAAAGGACAGATCAATGAAACAGAAACTGCAAGAGGACACTAAAGCTTTAATGGAAGATCTAGACCAAATGGACCTAATAGATATCTATAAGACACTGCACCCCAAGGAAAAGTATACACTTTCTTCTTAAATGCACATGGACCATTCTCCAAACTTGACCATATATTAGGCCATAAGACAAACTGAATATATATACAAAGGTTAAAATAATACTAACTTTTTTCTCTGACCATAAAGATATGAAACTGGAACTCAACAATGAAAAGAAAATAAGAAAAGTGTACACCACATGGATACTGAACAACATGCTACTGGAAGACCAGTAGATAACTGAGGAAATCAAAGAAGGAAATAAAATTCCATGGAAACAAATGATAAAGATGACACAGCATTCCAAAATGTGTGGGACTCATCAAAAGTAGTACTTAGATGTAAATTCCTACCAATACAGGCCCATATCAAAAAGCAAGAAATAATCCAAAGAAATAATCTAATTTCCCAACTTTGAATGATCTGTATTTTGTCAGTGTGTACTAATGCTTTTTAGTCCAACATTTCTGGCATACTCAGAAGGACAACATTCTAAGTCACTCAGATTTAAGACATTTTAAGACCATGGCACAGTCCATCTCACTAGAAAGCATCTTTACATTGCTTTTTCTCTAAAGCTATTACCATGTGATGGATGGTGAGGATGAGCCTAGCACTAGGCACTGACCTGCAATCCTTGCTCCTAATTGACTGCGAGAATACAAGGAAGGATAACTTTATACCAGCTCACTGCCTTGTTGTGTTTTTATCATCCTCCCTTCTCAATAACGTTTTTGGGGGCGTCTCATGGTTTACTACTGCTCTGGGATGAAACCTGTCGTCTAGATAGGTCAATCAGAGCACTCCACATCTCTGATTGCAGTGATAGGCTTGCTGTGGGCATGTGATCTCAACATGTTGAAACAGACTGAAGTGCAGGTTTTAGAAATTGTGGACAAAGTTATGTTACCTTACATCATCTGTGACAACTGTTGCACACACACAAGTGTTGCAGTCAATCTTTTTCTATCATAAAGGATGCTATTTTAAGGAAAATATCATGGGAGGAGGGAAAAACTTTGGATTTGTAACTGCAGAGCCTAGTGCTAAAACCTGAGCTGTGCATCAAGGGCGGTTATGGTCACACCAATGAATTCCTTTTTCTTAGGTCAATTGATGAGTTTTATGGTACTGGATACAAAGATCTTTAAAATATAGATGTACACTAGTTCATCATCACAAAATTTTTTTTTATGCTTTCCACTTAAAAAATAACTGAAAAGGATATATGAAAATACAAACCACATACTTTCTTTGTATTCTTTCACAAAAATTGTCATTTTTTATCCTTTCAAAATGATTTTATCACATTTAAGAAATATTCTAATATCATCTGGAATAGGTTTATTATGATCATTTATCTATATATTTCATTATTAAAACTTGACCTTAGATTATCAGTTTTAAGTCCTACATTTTAAACTATTTTCAGTGAACCTGAAGGAACTAGTAGAATATTTTAGGATATGAACAGAATTTGAAAATAAGTAGTTGTTAGATAGGCTTTCAAAAAACTCAACTAATCAAAAGAAATAGGTGCTTTGTCATTTGGTCTCCTCCAGGGTAACCTGTCTCCCATATAAACTTCAAAATTTCAAGTGTATGAGAATGGAGACATTTTATTTTCATTTTAAGTTGTTCTAAAATAGATGAGCTTCCAAAAGTAAACAACAGGAATTTACTGACAGTCACTAGATATAGTTCCTTTTTTATATGAATAATCTATCATGCTACTCTACCTTCACAAAAGTAATTGTTTAGCTCTCAAGGACTGGCACAATACATAACTATTACTTTTAAAAAATGTGTAATATTCAGAACATGGTACTCACATAATTAAGATTCTTGGTTTGAAGTAACTTCTAATTCTGGTTATTGAGCGAATAAAATTTGTTTGGAAAGAAATTAGTAAGTATATGTGCACAGGCAAATGTGGGGACTCACAAGAATGGGGGCCATGAGGGATCAGTCTTAAAAGTGTGGAAACCAAAGAAACCATCAGGGGATTAAAAAACAAACAAACAAACAAACAAACAAACAAACAAACAATGAAGGTACAAGAGCTACAGTTGTCATATTGTAACATTTCTAAGACTTTATCACTGTGATTAAAATTCTTCAGTCAATTCCTCCAACATGGCTTTACTTGTTTGCTTTAAACTCCCAGAAGAGAATTTCTTTTGGTTACGTGCTTGCTCAAAAAGGAAGTATCTAGTCCTTTCAGCTTGTCTAGGAGGGGGTAAGCATTAGATTTCCTTCCCAAAGGACCATATATAGATGAACATTTCTGAAAGAATATGGCAGCACTATTAGCTCCTGGCAATCCAAAACAGCATATTTTTTCACTGTTACCTATAAATCCAGGGATTCTGCAAATTCCTACTTTCTTAGCTAAGCACAGAACGCCAAAGGAATTATCATACAATAAAAAAAATTACTTTTCTTAAAGAAAAGAACCAATTTCTTTAACTTTTGAGCAGTAAAGAAGAGTATTTTTACAGGTCTTCTTCTTCCTTTATGTCTCTCTTCAGCAAAAGCAGATGATCTTTTTAGTGTATAAGTATACAATGTGATTCTAGTTGTTTGCCTTGTTAGTTTGGATTACTCAAAGCTAGCTGAAAAATCACAGACTTAATCAGAAGATTAAGACTTTTGCAGAAAATGTATTGGGTATTTGCTCCCATAAGAGTTAAATAGAACAAAACCGGAAGAAAGAAGTAGAAAGGAAAAAATATTTTTGAAAATCAAGTGACTGTTCATTAGCGAATGTCCTTAATAGAGAGAACATGCAGAACAAGAGGCAATCACACTTTATTGCAGCTATTCATAAATGCAATGCACTAATGTAATCTCTAAAGACTCAGTGAGTTTCTGAATTGTTGTCCATCACAACAGAATTCTCACCATGTCACCAAAGCATAGCCATTTTAATAAGACAAAAGAAGGAAAGGTGAGTAATTGTGAAGTCACTTAGGTCCTGTGACATGACTTTACAATGTATGCTTTTTACTCTTCCTTTCTTTCTTTTCTTTTTCTTTCTTTTCTTTCTTTCTTCTTTTTTTTTTTTTTTTAGACTAGTTCTTGCTATGCTGCTCGGGGTAGTCTCTATCCCGTGGACTTGAGATCCCCAGCTTCAGCCTCACAGGTAGCTGGGATTACAGGCTCCCACCACCGCACCCAGATGCTTTTTCGAGACCAAGGTATATTGTCTAGGGTAGTTTTGAACCCAAGAACTCAAGCAATACCAGGTCCCTTGCCTCCCAGCACTTAGACTACAGGTGCATGCCATCAAGCCTGACCGCCTCCTTTTCTTTTGTCATGAGCTCATAATGCTGCATGCCCTTATAGTTAGTAATGTGCAACTTCATCTGATGAAGTACAATGCCCTAAAATAGAAAAAAGAAATTTAAAAAATATGCAGATCCTGAGACAAATTTAGGAGCATAAAGTTTATAAGGAGTTTATCTGTGGAGACTAAAGATGAAGCAAGTTTGAATAAAAGAGTTTTCAGATTAAAATGCAGATCTTACAAAATCATGGTTACCAGACAAGGATCTCTAGAACATGAACTGCCCACTGGAGTTCTTCGTTGATCAGGACTGGCAACTGCTAGCTTCTCAATCATGCTCAGTCATTGATGGGAGCTGTCTGAGATGAGTGACACCTTCACTCTAACAATAAAGCAAATCTTGCAGGAGGCTGTCAGCTTATCACTCACCTTAAAGATAATAAACAAGTGCTTTCTTGAAGAGAATTACAAAATGTTTGACCTTTCCCACTACCACAGACTATTAAATGGTTGGTCTAGAATTAGGTACAGGTTTTATTCCAGTGATGGAACCTAAGGAATAAGTGTAACCTATTTACTTTGTCATTTTATGACTATAGTCAAGGAGCATGGGCTGAAATGTGTAGGCAGGTGGAGTGAAAATGTAACAATAAATTAGACCCCAACTTTCCCATGGAAGGAATGCATTTATAAATTTATGAAAAATAAGTCAAAATGATAACCGCTATAACAGAATACTAAAGGAAGGGACCCATAACCAAATGTTTATTTTTCACATTTTGGAGTCTGGGAAGTGAAGCTTTAGACAAGAAAGATGCTTGGTTAGGACACGCCTTCTGGTTTCAGACAATATCTTCTGATGTGATCCACTCAAGGCTAAGAGGAGAAATTATCTTTCTTTTTAAGATACTAATTCCAAACTACTCTATGATCTTAAAAAAAAAAGATAAATTCATATCATGTGGCAAAGTGGATGGTGCTAGAAGGAATTATGCTAATCAAAATAAGTCAGAAGAACACAAAGATATCAGATGGTTTCACTTACATGGGGAATATAGAGAAATCAAACAAAGGATCAGAATTTTGAAGTGGACCATAGATCTGAGGCACAGTGTAGGGGGAAGGGGAGGAGAGGAGTTCAAACATGGAGAGAAGAACAAAGCACCAGAAACATTGAGAATGGATCATGGGGGAAGGAGAATCATGGGAATAGATCATGGGTGGTGGGAGAACTACAAGATCTATTCTTGAGGGGAGAAATCAAATACTGTGCAAAAATTAATGATGTAAAAAATAAATATATAACAAACAGTTTATCTAAATAAATAAAAGAACATTAATTCCATTCATGGGACTCTATTCTCATGATATAATTATCTCCAATAATCTCTACCTCCAAATACTATCATAGCAGAAATTTTAGGATTCAACATACACATTTTAGGAGGATATTAATATTCAACCCATAGTAAATATTTGTAAAGATTAAGGAACTTAGCTGTATAAAGTATAAATGAAAATAAGTGTAAAGTATAAAGAAGAAAAGTATAAACTGACATTTTCTCTTACGACTTCCCCTTGAGATATATTTTAAGTAGGTCATTTAAATGGTGTTGTCTGTTAACAACTTTTGTTCCAGAAGACTTATTACAGATTATTAAACTAATGTGTGAAATCATGAATAAACATATTTGAATCTAACATATCATCTAGGAAGACAACACACACACAGCAGAATGGAAATAGCACTGGTAGGAAGTAGAAGACTTCAGTTATGGTCTTGAATTTGTCTCATATAGCTAATTTCTAAATTCTAGGCTTCAGAAGATAATTTGCTTCTATTAGAAAATTTTTATGTATTTTAGTTCTCAATACAATGGAAGAAAATAAATTATTTGAAAAATTTTTAAGGATACCCATTCATTCAACAATTATTTATTTTGTGCAGAACCCAGACTAGGCACAGACCTAAACATCTGGGGTAAAAAACTAAACCTATGTCCTCTGGGAGTTTATGCTCTAGTGCGGAAGATTAACAAGCATCAAGAGGACAGAAATACAATTTGTGACTGCTTAAATACTGTAAAGAAAGATGAAGTTGAAGGAAGAGCTAGAGAATGCCAAGATGACTGTGTTTACGTATAAGAGAGTGGGGCCTGGGATTTTAGATGAGATAAACAAAGTCACTTTCTTCTACAGAGACCACAGAAATACCAAGGATAAGGAACTATTTCCATCAACAATTTGCCAATAAGTTTGCTAATCAAGAAGACATGGACAGCTTTTTAGAACAAGATAGCCTGCTGAAACTGAATAAGGGGAGAGGGATCTTTGAATAGATTGTTCACAAGTATGTAAATTGAAGTAGTAATCTTTAATCTCCAAAAACCCAGTGGACCAGATGACTTTACTAATGACTTCTATCAAACCCACTAAAAACTTAGCCACATTCTTTTCACTTTTTTCCAAAAATGAAAAAGAAGAATTCTTCCAAAGATATTTTATAAGCCAACATTATCCTTATGCCAAAACCAGCAAGGATATCACACAAAACAGTAAATTATAGACCAATCTGCATATCAAGGATGGCACCTTACCTACTGCTCTAGAGGCATAAGGGAAAAGGACCAACAGTGGAAATCTCTAGGCCTCAAGGTTTCATGCAATGGGAACTCCAGCTGAAAAAAGTTGACTTAGAAAACAGGAAAAGGAGAAATGAGTCACCATAGTGGATAGGATTTGACTGGCTGTGAGGTAATATCAGAAATCACTGGAAAATCAATAAGAAAAGTACATTTAGCTGAGGGAGTGACCAACTTGATGAAAAGCTGATGAGAGAGAAAGAAAATTAGGACAGATTATTATCTTCCTCTCCTTCCACGAGACAGGTTGTGCTGACCCTGACCAGCTCAGTTTCAGACAGAGGGAGATGAAAGAAGTGATTTGAGTCAGCTCAGGAGAGAATAAAATACGAGCAAATTAAGTGGTGAATATAATTTTTAAAAAATATAAATCAAGAGTGTAGAAACAGTTTCTAACTCTACTCCAAACAGGAAAGATTCGGGAACATTTTGGTTCTTGAAGTAGGAATCATTGCAGCCTTTTTGATATGCTAAGTAAAATGATCTAGTCGAGAGGAAAGATTGGGGATTCTGAAATTAAAAAACTTCTACTAGGATAAAGCAGATAGTATCTCCTTGGGGTTGGCTTCACAGAAGTTTGTGAAAATGTAGCAAGAGAGGCAGGATATAAGGACTCAGTTGTATTTGGTGATTGAGAGAACATCAGCAATGGAAAGATGTCCATACAAAGATCTGAATTTTCCTCCTGGTGTGATATTCTCTAGGACCACATGTATATATACACCTGTAGTGTATATAAACAGGTGTATATATAAGATTCTTTTACACTAGCAAGGAAACCCAATGACATCTTTGACCTTCCTTCTGCACCCCACATGATCAGTGAAACCTTTTCCATAGTCTTTTGTGCCTGATCTTACATTTTCATTTCTACACCTACTCTGAATCTCAGCATCTTAGCATTTACTGCTTGAAATTCTGTAATAAAAAAATGAATTGATTTCTCTCCTGCTTCAAACCACTCCTTACTGTGTTTCTTCAATTACAGGCTCACACTACCACTTTCCACCAAAACTGTCTTTTAATGAAAGTTTAAATTCAATGTGACATTTAGAACCTTCAAATCTGATATTTTCACCCTCATCCCTTTTTTATCTATCAAATCAAGCAAGGTGACTTGTCCCTCATGGCCTGTCTTATGCCTCCTCACACAGTGCCTGCTGTCTTTGCGTCTCCTATTCTGGTTTCAAATTTGAAACCTAACATACCCTTATCTTGGTCTTCCAGATCATTTCAAAGGTTCACAAAAAATTCTGTATCTTTGGAGAGAGTCTTCTGGAATATTTTAAGCCATAACAAATAACTCTTTTGCTTATACGTCCATGAAAATGAACTTTTTCAGCGATGACAGAACTGACAATGTTTTCTGTGGCAGACAAATGAATTTATATGTTTATTTCTCATAATTAATCAGTAATTCTTTGGAAAGAGGGACAGTAATTATCAATCACTGAATAGTTCCTGAACTTACACATGAAATGTCTTGTATATAGATGTCCAAAGAACATTGCATGAACACATTAATCTAAATGTTTACTAAAATCTATTTAATAACAAGCAAAGTAAAAACAACTCTGGATAATTTGTCAGATCTGAAATGCTACAAGAAACTTATTGCTAACATTTTTAGTCCCAGCACAAAAAAACAAAAACAAAAACAAAAAACAAAGCTCAACTTAATAAAAATTTATTGCATAAATGATTCAAAAGATTCTAAAGATCAATGTATATCAGATCCATCTGACTGGGAAACAATGATCACAGTGAGAAGAAATAGAACAAGAATAACATCCAAACAAAAGAGGGAAATAGTGTGGAGTTATTCACAGCTGGATCAAAAATTAGGAAAAAAATAGAAGAAACTGAGAAAGATGTACACAATATCCCTGGCTGTGAGGAGGCTAATGGGCATGTTGAGCATGTTGGCCCACATTTTTGGGACAGCTTGGAGAAACTGAGGAGCCAGGGATTGGTTTTCAGACATGAAAGCAGGTAAAGGTGGCAGCATAGAGCACCTGGGCAGGGAGGGACTAGGTGCATGCTCCTCAGTAGGCCTGGCTCTCCTGTAGCACAGAAGGCACCAGAAATGATTGTGTCCTGTGGGATAAAGAATGGTTACAAGTGCTAGAGAGCTTCAGAGAGGCTCATTCTGACACAGGCTCAGCATACCTGGGTCAAAGAACCAATGAATGGACCTCTCAGGACTCACACAGTGACCTTGGCAGGTGAACTGTATTAGTCAGAGCAGGAGAGGAGTCTGCTCAGCAGTAGGAGATCAGGAAGGGTGCAGGGCTCACAGGAAATTGGCCTGGTGAGTGAACACCCCCAGAGTTATACCAGCCAGCACTCAAGTGGAACTACAGGCGGGATTCTAGTCAAGATCTGATCCATTCTACGCCTGCTGAGGAGAGTTAGAAGACAGCCAGGACCATTCTGCTGATGCAAGGGGACCAGTCTAGGACTCCACATGTGTTCAGGATCCCTTTCCCCATTCCAACAGCAGGAAGTTTTGCCTACAGTAAACAGCCATGTGCGAAAGGAATAAGAGAAAGGGGCAGAAACAGGTCTGAAAGGAGTTACACTGGGTTGATGGAATGCTCACCCAACAAAGATGATATAGACTGAAATAAGTTGTGGGGCTTTTTACAATTTTTAGCTCCCTCACCTTCTTTGCCCCAGTCCAGGGAAACAAGGCTGTTGAGGTGATCAGCTAGAGAAACTAAGAAGTTCCAAATTATGTTTTTATGAACATAGTTAAAACTGTGCCTTGTTGGATAGCCTCTTCAGTAAATGGTGCTGGGAAAATTGGATCAAAACTTGTAAAAAAAAATGGACCAGGATAACACCTTCACACCCTGTACAAAAATTAACTCAAAATGGATAAAGGACCTGGAAGTGAGAAATGCAACCATCAAATACATAGAAGAAAACCTGGGCAAAACCCTTCATGAATTTCACCTCAGAAATCCATGTGGGGATACAACTATGGCTGATGAAAAAATGAAGGAAAACATAAACAGCTGGGACTATATAAAACTAAAAAGTTTCTGTTCAGCAAAAGAGACAATAAACAAAACAAAAAGAAACCCAACCAACTGGGTGAAAATTTTTGCCCTGCAGACAAGTGACAAGGGTCTGATAACAAAGATCCACAAAGAGCTCCTACAGCTCAACAAAAACAAAGCAAAAAACCCAATCAAAAAATGGGGAGAAGAACTAAAAAGACACTTCACTAAAGAGGAGATACAAATGGCTAATAGAAAAATGAAAAAATGCTCCACTTCACTAATAATCAGGGAAATGCAAATTAAAACCACACTGAGATACCATCTTACACCAGTAAGAATGACCCACATAAATACAACAGACAACAACAAATGTTGGTGCAGATGTGGAGAAAAAGGAACTCTCTTACACTGCTGGTGGGAGTGCAAATTGGTCCAGCCACTATGGAAGACTGTGTGGAAGACCCTCAAACAATTGAAAGTGGACTTACCATTCGACCCAGCAATCCCACTACTAGGAATCTACCCAGAGAACATGAAGACATTAATTCAAAAGGACACATGTATGCACATGTTCATTGCAGCCATGTTTAACAGTTGCAAAGAATTGGAAACAAACCAAATGCCCCCAAACAGATGATTGACTAAAAAAATGTGGTACATATACATGATGGAATACTACGCATCCATCAAGGAGGACAAACACATGTCATTTGCAGCAACCT